>JAJPUD010000205.1:270720-285585 GCA_023553655.1 Myrmecobius fasciatus | reverse complement strand
ATCTATCTATCTATCTATCTATCTATCTATCTATCTATCTATCTATCCATCTACATGCAAAACTATACAATACACAGTTCTATATATTATTTCTTTCTATGGTGGTGGATAACGTCTTCCTTTATATATCCTTTGTAGTGGGTTTGAATATTTATATAACTCAGAATAGCTTAGTCATGCACATTTATTTTTTGAACAACATTGCTGCTTCTTTTGATTCTTCTCATTTCACCTTTCATTATTGCATATGTCTTTGCATGTTTTCCTAAAATCAAGCTGCTCATCATTTTTACAGCACTGTAATATTCCATCACAATCATATATCACAACTTATTCAATTATTCCCTAATTGATTGACATCACTCAGTTTCCAGGGATTGCTGCCACAAAGAGAGCTACTATCAATACTTTTAAAACAGATAGGTTCTTTACCCTAATCATATTAGGAAATGGACTTAATAGTGGTATTGCTGGGTCAAAGGATATACATAGTTTTATAACTCTTTGGGTATAATTCCAGATTGGTCTCCAAAATGATTAGATGAGTTAGTTCAGAATTCCACTAATAGTATATTAGTGTTCCAGTGTTTCCATATCCTTTCCAAGATTGGCTATTTTTGTCCTATAATCTTAGTCTCTGCATCTTTCTATAATTGTGATTCCTCATAAAGTTATACATTTCTGTAAGCATTTCATAGTTTTCAAAACACTGTCACATTTATTTCTTCATATAACCATCAAAATGGTACTGGCAGGTAAGCAGAGATTTTCCATTCAGATATTTTCTTGAAGGGAAATGAGAACTTCTGGAGGGCTTTTTAGAAATACTTTCAGGTCACTAGAGTATTATTAAGCTTACTAAGGTTCCTGTAGGATGACCTCTATGAAGCAAGCTTGTCAAATTCCCATGATGCCCAATGACTAAGTGGTATTCCATCAAGGTAGATAATCTATAGATATTTATTTTTTTGGAAACTACAAAAATGTAAGAAACGACCAGCAGGATGATTTCAGCGAGGCCTGGACAGACTTGCATGAACTGATGCTGAGTGAAATCAGTAGAACCAGGAGAACATTATACACAGCAACAAGACTATACGATGATCAATTCTGATGGACATGGTTCTTTTCAACAATGATGTGATTCAAACCTGTTCCTATTGTTCAGCGATGAAGATAGTCATATACATCCAGAGAGAGGCCTGAGGGAATTGAGTGTGGACCACAACATAGCAATTTAAAGCTTTCTATGAATATTTCCATGCATTTTGTTTTCCTTCTTAGGTTGTTTTTTTTTTTTTTCTTCTCTCTTTCTAGATCTGATGCTTCTTGTGCAGTAAGATAATTGTATAGATATGTATACATATATCGGATTTGTCATGTAATTTATCATATTTAGCATGTATTAAATTACCTGCCATCTAGGGGTGGGGAGTGGGGGAAAGGAGGGGAAAAGTTTGGAACAAAAAAAAGTTTTTGCAAAGGTCAATGTAGAAAAATCACTCATATGTTTTGTAAATAAAAAAGCTTTTAATTAAAATAAAAAGGAAACTACAAAAATGGAACTTCTAGGAGCCAAGATGGTAGAATAAAACAGAAACTATAAAAATGAACTTTCCAAATATACATTTGTCAGCTTTGGGATAATGTAAGCCTAAAATCTAAAGATGAAGATTTGGATAAGAGGCTTATATCATCAGAATAAAGGTACTTAACCTTTTTGTGTATATCATGGATCATTTTGGAAATCTGGTGAAGCCTATGGACACCTTCCCAGAAGATGATTTTTTTTTAAAATAAAGAAAATGTTGAATTACATCTAGATATTTCTGAAAATAAAAATGTAATTTCTTTTCCTATCCAAATTTATGGATTCCCAGCTTGATTTCTGGGTTGTCCCAGGAGGTAGGTAATCTCATTCTGGACCAACTCTTACCATTTCTTTTCCCTTTGTGAGTGTACTATGAGCTTCTCTAAGGAAAGATTCTTTATAAACTTACAACTTTGCTTCGAGCTCTGATGGGATTCTTGGAAAAAGAACTCCATTTAATATAAACATAAAACATTCTATTTTAATATAAACATTAATATAAAATTAATTAAAATAATCATAATAAAATAAATCAATAATTGATTAATGAAATAATATTAATATAAAAATTCTATTTTAAGAGGACTACTACATTTAACAACTGATAGGCTGAAAATTATCCTGATTATCTTGTGTAAGACTAGACATGGGAAAATAGAACAAATGTGAAATGGTTGTGGACCAGAAACTGATTTTCTTAGCTGCTATTTATTATATTATTGTAACATTCTGGAAGAGGATATAAGAAACAGGAAGATGAGTATACATTGTATGTACTGTATTTCCCTCCCACTACTTAGTGTGGGCTCATACCACTTTATACTGTGCACCTTGTGCTATTTATTTTATCTGAGTAATGCTAACCACATTTAGAGTGTGGATTTATACTATGCCTGGTAAAGAGAAGTCTGGGAAAGTGGTACTAGATGAAATAACAAGGGAAAGTCCCTAATTTTAAAAAAAGGGAAAAAGAAACATTTTAATATAGAGTCATGATAAATGTTTCCATTCTAGGAAATGAGGATAAAGGTATTCAATGTTCCTCTTTCAACTTCCAGTTTGACAATTTTTTCCCTTAGAAAATAAGTAAATTTAAATGTGAAACATTATTAATGTTAAGGAAGATAGCATGCTGGCTCATTCTTTAACTCACCTCCTTCTTTAACTTATTACCTATGTGATCTTGAACAATTCACTTATACTTTTTGGGTCTCATTCTTCTCATTTGTAAAGTGAGGACATTGGCTAGATATCCTTTCAGGTCCATTCCAGCTTAAAATTTAGTTTTTTTTTTTTAATTGACAATGAGCTTGAACAGAAATCAATATTAGGATCCTCTTATTTCATATACTATTACATAGCTTTTCTGTGAGTTCTACTTTCAGAGGAGCCCCTGAATGGTAGCAATTCTAACTCTGCTTGCTATGTAGCAGCATATGTGGGTTGGATTGGGGGTTACTGATAATAACTCTAATATCTTCATTGTGATCAAATGTATACCTACCAGAAAAAAGGAGAGAAAATTGAAGACTTATCTAGTCTCTAGAAATGAATCCAACTAAGCAATCTCTTAAGTGTGGTATTTCACTTTATACTGAACTACTTCTTTGCACACTTAAGAGCAGAAAAAGTATTTTCTTGAAGAAGAAAAATAAAATAAAATATAAAGTATTAGGAGAAAAAAGATTGGGAGGGAACTACATGTTAGTGGAGGGAACTTGAGACAGAGGACAGGGATTGTCTCTCTAATATGCACAAAAACACAGAAAAGCCAGTGGGAACACTGACTTTAAGTCGCTGTATTCAATCTTCTTAAAACAATAAGAGCAGTGGACTGGAAGGCTAAATTATTCATGAGTCAAGAAATTGTCTCTTCCACCTTTGGGAAAACCATTTGAATGAATTCTAATGTTTTCAAATGAGATAAGTTGTATGTTTTCAGTCTGTGTCTCCCGGGCACAGTCAGGTTGATATCATTTCTTGATCTTCAGGCAATGTTCCCCTGCTCTTGGTGGTCACGTTCTGGCTTGATATTATTGCAATTCTTTGTCTATTGTGCAGCTGTCCACTGTGCCTCTATTTGGCATTCAGAGCTAGGTGGAGATGATGACAACTAAAGGATTGGAAGATGTAGATTTCTAGAGAGGTTGGAATTGATAGATAAAAGTAGAATGTTCTGAATTAGTATAGACATGCAGCAAATGCTTATTGAATGCCTATTATGTGTGTGGCATTATATTAAGTACCACAGGGAATATGATGAACATAAAATGGTCCCTGTTCTATATTGTTTTTTTCACTTTTTAATGGTATTTTATTTTTTAAAACACATGCAAAGATAGCTTTCAACATTTACCTTTGCAAAACCTTGTGTTCCAAAATTTTCTATCTCTCTCTTCCCCTTCTTCCCCAAAACAGCAAGCAATCCAGTATAGGTTAAAGATGTGGAATTCCTCTAAACATATTTCCATATTCATCATGCTGCACAAGAAAAATCAGATCAAAAGGGAAAAAAATACAAGAAAGGGGAAAAAAAACACAAGCAAACCAATGACAACAACAACAAAGGTGAAAATACTGTTTTGAGCTACATTCGTTCTCCATAATTCTCTCTCCGTTTCCTTGTTCACTTTCCCCTCCACCCCTCCAACCTGATTGAGACAGACCTTTCCTAAAGTTCTTCCAATATATCTTCTCCTGGAAATTTGTTACATTCCAAATATTTGTGAATTCTGTCACTTTAAAACCTGTTCAGAAGCTTGATCTTATGTTAATTCTCAGGGAAGCTAGGAAGAGCTCAGGCAAAGTCCTGTCTGCTCTTTGCCATTTTGGCTCTGTCCCCTTCAGCACTTTAAAGTTTTCAAAATGACATATAAATTAGTTCACTTGATCCTCAGTGCAAGAAAGTATAAGGTATTTTAAGGGAATGCCAGGTAGATCTGACACATATTAGGTACTTGAAAATTATTTATGACTGACTGATTGAATTCTACTGGGCTCAATAGGAAATTAGATTGGAAAGACAATGTAGGACTAGCCTTGAATATTGAACTGAGGAGTTTGGATTTTATTTGTCCGGCAGTCAAGAGGCATTGAAGATTTCAGAGCAGAAAGGGAGCATAATCAAAGAAAGGCTATTGGAAGATAAAACTAAAAGTTCAATGCAGACTAATGAAGGAGGGAGGATCTGAGATTGAGGAGACAGTTAGGAGGTAATTATAAATAGTCCAGGTAACAGGTAATAAGGGACTATTTCAATAATAGCAGGGATGAATTCAAGAGATAATAATATTGTGAAAAAAGCATAAATAGTTCTTGATGAAGATGATGACAAAGATAATAATGATAATAGCTAACATTTATATAGCATGTACTATGTACCAAACATTGTGCTAAGGGCTTTGCAATTATTATTTCATTTGATCCTCACAACAAACCTGGGAGGTAAGTGCTATTATTAATAATCATTCTACAGATGAGAGAACCAAAACAGATAGTGGTTAAGTGACTTGTGTAGGGTGGAGAGAAAACAGAGTTGAAGAGGACATTAGACAAAAAGGATCTTTTAAGGTTCCTTCAGCTCTAATAACCTATGAATCTAAAACTGAAGTTCTAGCCAAAAACAGCTCCTGATTATTCACTACCTTAAATCCAAAATCCTCTTTCTAGATAGCTTTCCAGGGTCTTTAAAATCTGATTATCCTCCAACTATCCAACCTTAGTTTCTTCCTATGTCTTAAAAAATAGCTCCTACTATATATACTGTCTTATATGCATAGTGGTTGCTGGAGGTTCTATGTGCTTACTGAACATTTACTCATTACCCTCCTTTCTCCTGGCCCCACTTTGAATGCCCTTGAGTGGCAGTGTGGTAGAGTGGAAAGAGCATTAAACTGTAGTCAGACGACCTGAATTCATATATTGCCTTTGGCCCTTGCTATCTATGTGATCGGGGTCAAGTTATTACATCTTTCTGCTCCTCAATTTTCTTATCTATAAAATGAAAGAGCTAGACTAGAAGGCTTTAGAGGTGATTTCCAACTCTAGATATAAGATTATATGAGCTTCCTTCCCATAATAACAATTTATGGATCTTATCGGAAGTTGGGGCAGTAGTGGGGTTATCCAGGTTTGAATCTTTTCCAAAATGCTTTCAGAATAAAAGTCTTGGACCCACCCTGCAAAGTACTCAAATTCCCCAGATAGCCAAGAAATGTTCCATCTCTTCATCAAGTAGGACCTTAGAGAAAGGAGCTCTAGTTTCAGGCCTGGCTTAGCCTATGCAAAATTAAAGCCCCTACATCAATTCCATGTTTTTGGGGTGAAATAAATGTAGGAGCTGTTTTGTTCTCATGCTAGTAAGTTTATTATGTCATCAGATTGTGCCTTTTCAGTTAGCAATCAAAGGAAACTTCCAGAAGCATCCTTAGATGGCCTGGGAAAAGTCTGACATATATTGCATCCTGGACAAGTCAACTAACCTCTCAGTATCTTCCTCAGTTAACTCTTTAACCCTAAAGTCAGTGAATTCTGTCTCTATAATGCTACGGACCATTCAGATACATTCAGAACATTGCCCAGTGGTGATCACAGCATCTTCATCATCCAGAGAAGATGACATAATATAACTTATAATATAAAATATTGTAGTAATGTAGTGGAAAGAACAGTAGAATAGAATTAGTCAGCAGACATGAATTCTAGGCAAATCATTTAACCTTTCTAGGTCACAGTTTAATTTATTCAATTCTTTTCTGCTGTTGGGTGAAGGAGTATTGGAGACAATTGCAACCTGATGAGCTTTGAGAAGTTGGGCATCAAAGTTGTGTAAAGTCCAAAAAGTTTGTCAGCAGGTAAGCACAGGGAGGGTTAAGCTGTGGGAGCTGGTGAATCTGCTCTAGGTATCATGTTCTAGAAATATTTTATGAGCTGTGCTACTTTCAAGTATACTTAGTGGGTTAAATGCTTTGTAGTAACCCTTTAAGTTGGAACCCATGGATCAAGGTGATAGGGAGAAGATATATAATATCTTTTATAATAAACATTTGTTCAGTGTATCCATAAAGTGCACACTAAATATTTTACTTAGAATATCAAATGTTGGGGCAGCTAGGTGGCACAGTGGATAGAGCACCAGCCCTGGAGTCAGGAGGACCTGAGTTCAAATATGATCTCAGACACTTAACGATTCCTAGCTGTGTAACCCTGGGCAAGTCACTTAACCCCAATTGCCTCAGCAAAAAAGAAAAAAAAAAAGAAAAAAGAATATCAAATGTCATTTAGAATCCTTTCCTTATTCCTTTATGAGATGATTACCTTCAGCTTAAAGTGGCTTTTTGTCTTGTATATGACTACTCTAAAGGTGGAAAGTGAAGACTTTACACATTTGGGGTCCTTATCCCAACTCCCACTTGTACTAATGAGTCAGGTCTTCAAAGGACTGGCTAGCCCTTTCGTATTTCTTTTGTATTCCACAGGTACTCATCAGGGTCAATGGAGTTCTCTCCAACCTTATCAGCTTGAGTATAATTGCCAATTACAGTTATTACCTCCCTTACGTCATTGATTTACTCAGAGGTTAACACTCCAATATCATTTAACCAGTTGACAGTAATTAGCTTTTACAGGAGGGATAGTTACTGAAAAGATATAGAACCCAAATACAAACACATCCCCCTCTTCCTCCTTAAATTAGAAGTACACTCTTCGAACCCTAGAGACTCAACTAAAAAACTACTACAAACAATTCACAACTTTAGCAAAGTTGCAGGATACAAAATAAATCCACATAAATCATCAGCATTTTTATATATTACCAATAAAGTTCAGCAGCAAGAGATACAAAAAGAAATTCCATTCAAAATAATTGTTGATCAATTTGGAGCTATGCTCAAAAAGTTATCAAACTGTGCATACCCTTTGACCCAGCAGCATTTCTATTGGGCTTATATCCCAAAGAAATCATAAAGGAAGGAAAAGGCCCCACATGTGCAAGAATATTTGTGGCAGCCCTTTTTGTAGTGGCTAGAAACTGGAAATTGAATAGATGCCCTTCAATTGGAGAATGGCTGAATAAATTATGGTATATGAATGTTATGGAATATTATTGTTCTGTAAGAAATGACCAGCAAGATGATTTCAGAGAGGCCTGGAGAGACTTACATGAACTGATGCTGAGTGAAATGAGCAGAACCAGGAGATCATTATACACGGCAACAACAGTACTATATGACGATCAATTCTGATGGACATGGCTCTCTTCAACAATGAAATGTTTCAAACCACCTCCAATTGTTCACTGAAGAAAGCCATATACACCCAGAGAGAGGGATGCGAAATGTGGACCACAACATAACATTCTCATACTCCTTGATTGATGTTTGCTTACATTGTGTTTCCTTTATCTGATATATCGTTTGTGTAGATAAGATTTTTCTTGCACACCAATGATAAGTTTGGAAATATGTATACATATATTCGATTTGCCAATATTTTAACATAATTAACATGTAGTGGATATCCTGCCATCTAGGGGAGGGGTGGGGAGTTGGGGGGAAAAATTTGTAACGGAAAGCTATGTAAGGGTTATTGTTGAAGAATTACCCACACATATGTTATGCAAATAAAATAAAAATTAAAAAAAAAACAAAAAAAAACAAAATAACTGTTGATAGTATAAAATATTTGGGAATTTCTCTGCCAAGGGATAGTCAGGAACTATATGAACTAAACTACAAAACACTTTCCACACAAATAAAATCAGACCTAGTCAATTGGAAAAACTTAAAATGCTCATGGGTAGGCCGAGCGAATATAATAAAAATGACAATACTACCCAAACTAATTTACTTATTTAGTGCCATACCAATCAAACTCCCAAGAAATTATCTTACAGATCTAGGAAAAATAATAGCAAAATTCATTTGGAAGAACAAAAGGTCAAGAGTTTCAAGAGAATTAATGAAAAAAAAGGCTGATGATGGTGGACTTGCTGTACCAGATCTAAAACTATATTACAAAGCAGCGGTCATCAAAACCATTTGGTACTGGCTGAGAAATAGAGTAGTCGGATCAGTGGAATAGGATAGAATCACAAGACAAACTAGGCAATAACTATAGCAATTTAGTCTTTGATAAACCCAAAGACCCCAGCTTCTGGGATAAGTACTCACTATTTGACAAAAACTGCTGGGAAAATTGGAAACTAGTGTGGAAGAAATTAGGGCTTGACCCACATCTAACACCACATACCAAGATAAGATCTAAATGGGTTCATGATCTGAATATAAAGAGTGATACTATAAGTAAATTAGAGGAACATAATATAGTTTACCTCTCAGACCTATGGAGATGGAATAAATTTATGTCCAAAGAAGAACTGAAACTCTTAATTGAAAACCAGATAGATAACTTTGATTATATTAAGTTAAAAAGTTTTTGTACAGACAAAACCAATGCAGTCAAGATTAGGAGGGAAGCATCAAATTGGGAAATCATCTTTACATTTAAGGGTTCTGATAAAGGTCTCATCTCTAAAATATATAGAGAATTGTCTAATATTTATAAAAATTCAAGCCATTCTTCAATCGATAAATGGTCAAAGGATATGAACAGACAATTTTCAGAGGATGCAATTAAAACTATTTGTAGTCATATGAAAAGGTGCTCCAAATCACTATTGATCAGAGAAATGCAAATCAAGACAACCCTGAGGTACCACTACACACCTGTCAGATTGGCTAAAATGACAGGAAAAGTTAAGATGAATGTTGGAGGGGATGTGGGAAGGCTGGGGCACTGATGCATTGTGGGTGGAGCTGTGAATGGATCCAACCATTCTGGAGAGCAATTTGGAGCTATGCTCAAAAACTTATGAAACTCTGCATACTCTTTGACCCAGCAGCGTTTCTATTGGGCTTATATCATAAAGGAAGGAAAGGGCCCGACATGTGCAAGAATGTTTGTGGCAGCTCTTTTTGTAGTGGCTAGAGACTGGAAACTGAATGGATGCCCATCAATTGGAGAATGGCTGAATAAATTATGATATATGAATATTATGGAATATTATTGTTCTGTGAGAAATGACCAGCAGGACGATTTCAGAGAGGCCTGGAGAGACTTGCATGAACTGATGCTGAGTGAGGTGAGCAGAACCAGGAGATCATTATACACAGCAACAACAATATTATATGATGATCAACTCTGATGGACATGGCTCTCTTCAACAATGAAATGTTTCAAACCACTTCCAATTGTTCACTGAAGAAAGCCATATACACCCAGGGAGAGGGATGTGAAATGTGGACCACAACATATCATTTTCATGCTCTCTATTGATGTTTGCTTGCCTTGTGTTTCCCTTTTCTGATTCTTCTTTCTTGTAGATACGATTTTTCTTGCACAATGATAAGTGTGGAAATATGTATACATATATTCGATTTGTCAAGTATTTTAACATAATTAACATGTAGTGGATATCCTGCCATCTAGGGGAGGGGTGGAGAGCTGGGGGGGAAAATCTGTAACAGAAAGCTATGTAAGGGTTAATGTTGAAGAATTACCCATACATATGTTTTGCAAATAAAATAAAATTTAAAAAATTTAAAAAAAGTACACTCTTCTCCGTATCACCTCTGTCCATGGGCTCCAACTTTAAAGGGTTACTACAAAGCATTTAACCCACTAGGTATACTTGAAAGTAGCACAGCTGATAAAATATTTGCAGAAAATGGTATCTAGAGCAGATTCACCAGATCCCACAGCTTAACCCTCCCTGTTCCTACCTGCTGACAAACTTTGGTATGGATTCCACTTTCTGGACTTTACACAGCTTTGATGCCCAACTTCTTAAAGCTCATAAGGTTGCAGTTGTCTCTAATACTCCTTCACCCAAGAGCAGAAAAGAATTCATACAACAGAGATAGAAGGAATAGAAAGGCCATGCCTGGGAGAGAGAAGGTTCATGGCCCCAACCCTACTTAGAGGCTACCAGCATTTCATCCTCGTCACTGGGAGGAAAGGAGAATCACTTTGTTGTTCTTAATAAGTTCTTAATAATAATGTTCTTAATAATTCTTTTTTTCTTTTCTATTCTTTTCTTTCTTTGCTTCCTTCCTTCCTTCCTTTGGCTGAGGCAATTGGGGTTAAGTGACTTGTCCAAGGTCACACAGTTAGGAAGTGATAAGTGTTAAGTGTGTGAAGCCAGATTTGAACTCAGGTCCTCCTGACTTCAGGGTTGGTGCAAAGGGCCTTTTCTTCATCATGTATTAAGCATACAGGAATCATCCTTAAAGTAGCTGCACATATTCTGAAGTCCATATGAATAATTATATTAGGCAGAGCATGACTCATAATGCTTGTAAGGGTTTGGCTTCCATTGGGCTATATTACCTGTTAGAATAGAATAGAATCCCATTATAGGATAATAAAACTAGAATTATAGACTCAAAGACTTCTCAAGGGTCATCTGGTCCATCCCCCTCATTTTACAGATAAAGAAGCTGACACTCAGTAAGGTGAAGTGACTAGTAGCTCATATAAATATTAAGTATAAGAAGAAGGATTTGAACCCAATTCCTTTGATGCCAGAGTCAATCTTCTTTTCTAATGTACCATACTGTCTTGATCTGGAGAAACTCTGGGAAAAGGAGATAGGAGAATGAGGGTGGTTTAGGTCAGAGAATATTCTGATCAACAAGGAATTATTGCCATTGACATTCTCCTGAGTGTCAGGTTTCTAAAGCCTCCTGCTCTAGCTCTCAGTCAGTGAATGACAGGCTAATTATCAAACCTCCCTATTTATTGTATTTCCAATTCAATTACCACTGAAAACTGAACCAGGGTTCCTTTCTGCACTTCATTATCTACCATCACACAAATATGCCTTGTTTTAGCTTTAAGCAATAAAGACAGCTTCCAAACACCCTTGAATCACCCCTTGGAAGGGAGGAATAACTCATGAGCCAGTCAGGGATTGAAGACAGTATTTGCAGAGTTCCTGGAATGGTAGGAGCACTGAAACAGATAGGACAAGAAATAAGAAACTGCACATGAGTCTCAGATCGAGCCAATCTGAGAACTGCAGTTGAATAATTAGAAGGTGGCAGAGATTCAGATAATTATTGCTAGGTATTACACTATAGCGTGAGGGGAAGGGAGAGTTTGGGAGTTCTTCTGTAAAGGAATTTAGACTTGTGTGTCCAATCAATTAATTCCCAGGGGTTGTTTGGCATATTCTATTTCTCTAAGTATTTCTTGGATGGAAAGAGAGGTGTTCTATGACCAAAGCTTTGACCCTGGGTTTTTATTCCTTCATCTCCAACTTCTCATGTGACTTGGGAATTTTCTTTTCATCTCAATACTTTTTGCTTTCCAGTATATAAAGTTGCCATTAGGATACCCACTTAGATTACCATGGTGTACTTAGAATTAAGTGGAGAATTCTCCCACCAAGCTATTTGTCTTTATAAAAAGTAATTTTTTAATTAAAGCTTTTTGTTTTCAAAATATATGCATGGATAATTTTCAATATTCACCCTTATAAAATCTTGTGTTCTGAATTTTTCCCTCCCTTCCCTCCACCCCCTCCTCTAGACAGCAAGTAATCCAATATATGTTAAACATGTACAATTCTTCTGTACATATTTCCACAAAAAATGCTGCAGAAGAAAAAATCAGATTAAAAAGGAAAAAAAATGAGAAAGAAAATAAAATGCAAGCAAACAATAACAAAAAGAGTGAAAACACTATGTTGTGATCCGCACTCAGTTTCCACTGCCCCCTCCCTGGGTGCAGATGGCTCTCTTCATCACAAGACCATTGAAACTGGCCTGAACGATCTCATTGCTGAAGAGAGACACGGCGATCACAAACTGATCATTGTATAATCTTGCTATTGCCGTGTGTAATGATCTGGTTCTGCTCATTTCACTTAATATCAGTTCATGTAAGTATAAGAAGTAATTTTTACAAAGAAGCAGGATACTGGATCGTATAGAGGTCTGGGCTGAAAGTCAGTTGACCTGGGTTGTACTGTGTGACCCTGGGCAACTCATTTCGTGTCCATATATTTGAGGCAATTCTTTAGGGCTTATCTGCTCAGTTATAAAGAGCTCCAATCTGCATTGGTGGAGAGATGTTCTTTAAGGTTTGGTAAATCAAAGAGATGAATGATTTATATGAGATCATGTTTCTGAAAAAGGAAAAATCTATCTGCTGGTATATACAGGAAGGTGGATATACATGGATACACACCCACACATATATGCACACATATATTTACATGTATATATACTATGTTTACCTATATGTATACATTGATATATATATATATATTTACATGCAAATATATAACAAATATGTATATAATGTATACATCTATACACATATTTGAATGTAAATACACATATAAAATGTATTGGCTAATACATAATAATTATTAGCTAATCATCTGAGATTATAATTTCTTTTGGTTTCTGGCATGCTTGGGTGGTTTAATTTATAAATAAGACTTAAAAATTAGAAAGACTTAAAAATTAAATAGTAAGAATCTTAGGGTTGGGTTTATCTGAGGCATTAATTGGCCATATAATTATGAAGGAGTTACTTAATCTCTTTATGGAAGAGGGTATACAG
This sequence comes from Myrmecobius fasciatus, assembly GCA_023553655.1. Classification (NCBI taxonomy): domain Eukaryota; kingdom Metazoa; phylum Chordata; class Mammalia; order Dasyuromorphia; family Myrmecobiidae; genus Myrmecobius; species Myrmecobius fasciatus. The sequence continues at coordinate 272,360 of JAJPUD010000205.1, read as the reverse complement.
TCTTCCATCCCCTCCACTAGGGGGTTCTAATGAAGTTTATGTCTGTTTGAACTATTTAGCATTTAGCAAAGGGCCTTAATTAGTAACATGTCCATGATACTATATACTGAATGCTGAGTCATATTTTTTGATCAGTAGTTGAAGTCTAACTGGGCATAAAATGATGAAGGATTTTCTAAAGCCCCACAACCCTTCCTTCTCACATCTCAGCCCAAACCAGAGCTTCATAAGTAGTAAGACTTCTCTGAGGTTGCTTTCAGTTCTGGCATTTTATGAGTCTGATAAACTTTATGAGACCTGATAAAGAATTTTTTTTTCTGATGCTGTGGTAGAACCAGTTTTCAGAATATAACCTAACTAACCTTGTATGGTTGAGGACAAGATAAAGCATTTGAGATTAATGTAGTAATAAATGTGCAGAAAACTGTTAACTTTTTTATGGTCCACAGTATGGAAGCCTCCTACCCTGGGGGAAATAATAAAACAAATAATAAATAAATAAATAATACTGCTGTTTACTGTGGCAGGGGATGACACACAAATATCCTAGCTAAGAGCAGCTCCTAATCTGAATTTTACAGAAATGAGCTGTCCCTAGAGCATAGATGGCAAAAGGAAATACTGCTCTTTTAATACAGCAAAAATGGGATATTGTTGCAAAAGAGGTAGGGTCATCATGCTTGGCAAACAGTCACAACATAATAGATACAGAAGGGACTTTGTGATCATCTACTCCAACCCCTGTATCTTAACAGAGGAGGAAGCAGACCCATGAAGGCTAATTGACATATCCAAGGTCAAACAGGTAATAAGTGTCAGAGATGGCATTTAAACTCATACATAGTCTAACTTTGGAACTAATGCTCTTTTCATTGTATTATGCCACTGTGCAACAGGGAAACATCTACTTTATTATAGCAGAATACGTCACTATTTAGTAAGTAAAGTCCTAAATTCATATAATTAGTGCCTTGAGTTTAATTTTATGTCTTTTACAAAATTTAGCATGCTTGGGGGCCCAGTAAAGGGGCCAGTGCTTGCTGATTGCCTCAAGCCTTTTGTGTATTAAAGTCTGAATTAATAGGTTGTTGCCTCTATGCATGGAGTTAATAATGTGCTGGCTGTATGCATGGGGGAGGGGGTCGTCCATAGATATAGAGCCAGAAGGTATCTTAGATCATCTGGCCCATCCCTTCATTTTACACATGAGGAAACTGAGGCCTTTAGAGGTTATAGTGATTTGCCTAAGGTCACACAAATAGTAAATCACAGAGATGAGATTTGAACTCAGATCTTGTTATTTAAGATTCAGTGGATAGGAAAGAGAAGAACTGAATTAGGGGGGGGAAAAGTTCATTTCTACCTATGTCCTAGTAAGCAGGGAACACAAGTCATTCTCACCTCCTGCTCTTTTTCCAGATTTAGTTGTCCAGGGTAGATTGGGAAGTAGTGGTAAAAGTACAGAACTTGAGACTTAGTTCGGATCCTACCTCCAAACACTTGTTAGCTGTCTGACTTCTCCTCTCCTTTACTCTCTTTTCTTCACTCCTCCTATCCTCACTCCTCTTTGTCTACCCTCTCCTCCTCTCTATGCCTCTTTTCTCCTTTCCTCTCCATGCCTCTTTTCTCCTTTCCTCTCC
>JAJPUD010000205.1:257761-270710 GCA_023553655.1 Myrmecobius fasciatus | reverse complement strand
CCTCTTTTCTCCTTTCCTCTCCATGCCTCTTTTCTCCTTTCCTCTCCTTTCCTCCCCTCCTTTCTCCTCTCTTTTTTCTCCTCTCCCTTCCCCCTCCTCTCTTCCCTTCCCCTCTCTTCTCCTCTCCTTCCCTTCTTTCTCCTTTCTTTCACTCCCTTTCTTTCTCCTCTCCTTTCCTCCCTTCCCTTCCTCTCTCCTCTCTTCTCCCTTTCCCTCTCATCTCCTCTCCTCCCTTTCCTATACTTCTCCTCTCCTCTCTTCCATATCCCTTCTCCTCTCCTTTCACCTGTTTCTCTTTTCCTCTCTTTTCTTTACTTTACCTCCCTCTTCTTTCTCTCCTCCCTTCCAAATTTACTTTCCTTTAGCTATAGTTTCCCCTCAATAGACTAAAGCTTTACAAGAGAAGGTACAATTTTCACTTTTATCTCTATATCTTTTCGTGCCTGGCACATGTTTGCTGTCCTTGGAAATGCTTGCTGAATTGAATTGAAGCCCTTTGTTATAAATTTCAGCAAGCTATGATTAATTTACTGTTGGCTTGCATTTTCATACTGAGGAATGGTATTTCTTACCACGTGTTAATTTTTATGTGTTTAACTGGAAGGACTAATGAATGACTAGGTGCTCTCATGGAAATGTACCCACATGGAAATGAACCACGTGGCCTTGATAATATAAGCCCCATTACCTGTTTCACATAGACTTTTAGCAACAAATGCTGAAGGCACAATTAAATTGTAAGATTTAATTATGATTAATTCTCAATGATTTCTGCCCATAGAAGAGAGATATGATCCCTGCCCATAGAAGAGAGATATGATCCCATATCATCCAAAATATACATTAATCTCCAAATTGTATATATTGAACTTCAGAGTGCATTCATAGCGTGACTTTTTTCCCCCTTCTGGAGTTATTATCTTTCTTAAATATCCATTATTTTAGCTAAGAGAAACTGATTTTAGAAGCAATTTTCCATCTTAATTATAATTTATTCTGCTTAAGGAAGAAAACTAGTGTAATAAAGAGCTTTTGTAGACTTGGATTCAAGATACATCCTGGGTTTGTGACTTTGGGCATGTTATTTACTGACCCCAGTGTCCAAGGCAATTCTGTAAGACTTGCTCACATGAATTGGTAAAGAGTGTTTCCTAACTAACTTGGAGGGCCCTAAACTGAAGCAATCGAAGATGCCCTAAAAAAAAGTTTAGAAGGGGCAGCTAGGTGGCGCAGTGGATAGATCACCAGCTCTGAAGTCAGGAGAACCTGAGTTCAAATTTGATCTCAGACACTTAACACTTCCTAGCTGTGTGACCCTGGGCAAATCACTTAACCCCAATTGCCTCAGCAAAAAAAGAAAAAAAAAGTTCCAATTAATACATAAATTAGTTAGCATATCCTATACAGGTATTATAGGCAATCAATCAGTAAACACTTTTTTTAGCACCTACTATATGCCAGCCCTGTGTTAAGTGCTAGAGATACAAAAAGAGGTCTGGTCCTGGATAGGTCCTGGCTACTAATGGGAGTGGTGAGCCCCAGAGTTGGGAGTAAATAAAAGGGAAAAAGGAAAAGGACTGAGCCTATTAAAAGGAGGCTGCTCAAGATATCCTTTTTTTTTTTTTTTCCTTTGTGGTAGGGGTAACTCATTAAATGACAATGACAGAATTATGGTGATGATGGATGTGGGTGGGGACACAAACTTACTTTAATCTGTCCTCAATTAAAAACTGGAGAAAAACCGTGGATCATTGGCTAACTATGGTCAGGCAATATGTATATGTGTGTCTTGGGTACATGAGGGTGAATACTATATAAATGGTTACTCTTGGGCTAAAGAAATTCCAATCTTTGTTTCAGAAAGTGTCAAATAGGGAAACATATCTGAGCTTCACAGTTTGCTTCTGAAAATGTACACAGGAGCTCATCTCCATTTGACAGGAGCTAACTAAAAACACACAGGGACAGACAAAGCTGACAGGCTCAATCTCAGCAGAGCAACCTGGTTGGCAATTAGGATCTCAGGCAGCACATGGCATTAATGTCCTGATTTACATATGATGCTAGATAAGGAATCTAGCTACTGCCAAAGGATTAGAGGAAAGCTGCTAATTCCATTCCTCTTTGTGCCTCTTCTGAGCAAGAAATTAAGCCCCTTCAAGTGCTGAGCTTTGTAAAATCTTGTTTCTGCAGGCAGAAGGAACTTAAATATATGGTACCAAATGCCAGGGAAACAACTTGAGTCGGAACAGTATCATAAATTGGAAACAGTCTTGCAGCGAAGCGTGGCTAATTACATCACTCTGGGAAGTTATTGATGTTCCTACAAATCATCCAGATGACTACATTAAAGAGTATATGGCAGAATTTTCAGAGGTGGGTCCTGATGCTGTGGGTAACAATGCTATAAATTTCTTTTTACAGCTTCTCCTGCTTTGACTATTTCTGTATTCATAAATGGAAAGAATTCAGGAAGTGCTGATGGGTGATAAGTAGAGTCTAGAGTAGATCAATGGCTTTCCTTCCTAGAAAACTCTTCTCGCCTCCCCATTCCACCACTACCACCATTATTGTTAATCACCACCAGAATTTCCATGCTTTTGAGAAAAAGGGCTTTTAAAGGGGTGAGTGAAGGGGATGGTAGGTGGGAAAAAGAAATCCTAAGGTAAAGAAACAGATTGTGTTCCCAAGTGATTGGGTAAAGAATACCTGTGGTGACAGTGTGGATTTGGAATCTCTAATTCAGCTTCCTGATTTTACATCTGATTTTACAGATGAAGAGCTGAGGGTCAGAGTATTAAATGACTAACACAAAATTCAATAGGTAATAAAGAATAGTATGGAATTGGAGCCTGGATCTTCTGACTACAACTCATGTGCTATTTCATGCTCCCTATGATGATTCAGATGTCAGGGACATCCCTACTCTACTTGAAACGTACAACAAACTTGCTATCTCCCATAGATGTCTGGGGAAAAGGTCTAACTTCCTTTTATTTGTTCCTCAGATCTCTTCCCTTCCTTCTACTTTGGGAATCACTGATCTAGACCACATTTTCTTAATCTGTTGATGAGTATATAAATCTGAATTTAAAATTAGTTTTAGGGAAGAAAGGTTATACTTTTGCTACTATGCCCCTGAGAGTAATTCAGACCCCCTGGCTTGATTTTTATTCTCTTTTTTGCTTTTTTACTTCTTTTTCCCCCTCCTGTCCCAACCCCTAATGCTTATTCTCAAACTGGTTTACAACTTTCCTCTCTGGGCTGGAGCAATTGCCTACTAACAAAGCAGATGTTCAGCCAGTCATTGATAAAACAAAACAAAACAAAACAATCTGTCCCTTCTTTTCTCCTTCCCTACTCCCCTTCCCATAGTTCCTTGAGCTCCAGCTGGCAAGATGAAGGACTGCTAGAATAATAATAATATTATTTCCTAGGTACAAACACTGTGCTAAATGTTTAACAATTATTCTTTCATTTGATTCTCACAAAAACCTTAGGAGGTAGGTGCTATTAATACCTCCATTTTATGGATAAGGAAACTGAGGCAAATAAAGTTAAAGTCAGGTAATATGTGTAATGGATGTGTAAGAGTAGGTGCTATAGGAATAGTTACTCTTAGGTTAAAGAGATTTCACTTGTTAAAGAGACTTGCCCAGGATTACACAATTAAGTTTTTAGAGCTGGATTTGAACTCAGATTTTTCTGACTCTTGGTTTGGCTCTCTATCTACTATATTACCTAGACGCCTAGAAATGAGGAATCAAAGTTCTCTTCTGCTTAATGGGGTTCTTAACTATTAGCCAAACTAATAGTTCCAGGGCTTCAAAGAGGTAGGTCCCATAGAACTAATTCCAAGGAGACCAGCTAGTTCTTTTAGTTTTTCCCTTTGGTCAGTTTTGCTATGAAGAATGCTGAAGATCTCAATTGTAATAATATTGTTATTTGTTGATCTTCATTACATCTGGACCAATAATTTATTTGTAATGTATGTACTGAGTAGTAAACACAGAACCTACTCATCCTCCAAATCCAAATTAATATTTTCTAGAATCAAGCTTGCATGATTTATTAGTAGTATCAGTGTTAAATAAATTGCTATGATAACACCCCAGAACAAAATAGCTTCATATCCTAGGCCCCAAATATCATTATGGAGTAGACCTCTCTTCTAAATCTTCAGTGATTTCCTGCAGCACTAATGAAGGGAGGTTTGATCCTAAAACACCAAACTTCTTTCTCCCAGCAATTGGGATTAAGGGTCACACAACTAGGACCTAAACCCAGGTGCTCTATTAACCTATAGACTTCTGCTCTATTCACCATTCCATTTAGCTGCCCCACCAATCTTCAACAGAGACAAATTCACTATAATGTAGCCTATGGCTTTCATTGCTTCTGGATCCTCACAGATTTGGGTTCAAATCATTGGGAATTTTCAATGGTAATTTGCCTACTTTGGCTTTCTTGCCCTTGCTCAATTCAGAAATTGGGAACTAATTACTTAGTATCACAGGTTTAGTTGCTCAACATGCTAATAAATCCAGGTAAGGAGTAACATTGATACAGCAAAACACTTAATTTGCACAAAAATGAATGGTAGAGCAATGCTGGTATCAGCCCATTTTCCCAAATAAATTTAATTTTATCTTTTTTTCCCCCAGAACAATTTAGGATATAGGATACTCAAAAGTACTTGTGCTCCATTAGAGCCAGGTATAGGAAATATTCCTCAATAGCTTGAGTAAGGACTAGGAAACTTCAGTGTGAACACTTTTGGCACTATTACTTAGGGAAATGTTTGTTGCTTTCCTGGCCACTCACTGCCTGCCATGAATTGTAGACTTCCAGCTTAGCCTCAGGTAATGTTTGTTCCTCTCAGCAACATTTGTCTTCACCAAGGCAGGTACTAGTCACTGCCAGGTCTTCAGAATAGGTCAGCTTGGCACCCCTTCCTCCATGATTAGGATCCCTAACAAGTAAGCCTATTATTCCCACATCTTCTTGGTGGGTGAAAAACCTCATCTTCAAACATTTCACTGAGATAAGGGAAGGGTCAGCACTTGGTTTCCTTAGTCACCTAAGGTGAAATATACCTTCTCTATGTTCCCCAAATGTACAATGAACATATCTTCCCACTAATATAAGGAGGGACAGGGAACTGTCCACAGTGCACCCAAAAAGCCACTAGCTATTCTCCTCCTAATTAAATTACTACAGATACATAATTTCTATACAGTTATGTAGAACTATAGTCATAATGTACACATTAGAGCTACATGCAGTAAACCAAATACTTAGGATATAATACATACCACATATATATTATATATTATATTATATATATTCTATGTTTTGTATATATCATATATAGAATATCATATATCAGTATTGCATCAAATACAGATATGGAAATATCACTTTGGTTTTACTAAAAGTAAAGTATATTCAAATAGATTATAATATATAGTATATAGTATAGTATATTATACTAAAAGTAAATATACTATAAAATATAAAGTATATTTACTAAAAGTATATTTTATATATGCTCCAATTGCAACTAATTGGTATTGGTTGACTATATCTAGGACTTCTTTGTTCATTAGCCTAGGGGTGTCATATGTAAACATGGTTAATCAATCAGTCAATAAGAGTTTAAATGCTAGGAAGAAAAAATAAAACAGAACATTGGGTCTATCTTCTAAGAGCTCACCTTCCAATAGAGAAGACAACATGCAAATAACAATGTATATACAAGATATGTATAGTGTACATGGGAAGTAATCTCAAAGGAAAGGCATTGGGATATGTGGGGTAGAAGGAGGCATTTAGCTGAGTCTTGCAGGAGATCAGGGAAGCCAAGAGCTGCCTGTGTGAGGAGGGAGAGCATTCCATTCCTGGAGGATGACCAGAGGAAGTACCCAGAGTCATGAGATGGAGCATTTTGTTGGAGAAATAGCCAATATTAGATTGTAGTATATATAGAAGAGTAAAATTCATGAAGACTGGAAAGGTAGGAATGGGCCAGTTTATGAAGGACTTTTAATTCCAAACAGTGGATTTTATACCAGGGACTTACTTATTGGAGTTTATTGAATAGGGAATAATATGGTGAGATCTGAGTTTTATGTAGAACTTTGGCAGCTGAGTAGAAAATAGTTTGGAAAAGAGATCTGAGACAGGAACACCAAGCAGATGGCTATTGCAATAATCCTGATGTGTGATTATATAGTCACTTTTGTACTTCCAGTGCCTACTAATTGGTGTGTTTAGTTGCCCTAGTCATAAATCCCAATTCTGGTCCCAGTGAAATAGCTTTGTCCTTTGCTCTTATTAAGCTCAGTGTGTAATAATCTCTATTCCTTTAGGGCAGGGGTCCTTAATTCTTGTGTGTGTGTCATGGACTTCTTTGGCAGTTTGGTGAAGCCTAGGGACAACATCTAAGAATAATCTTTTAATAAACACAATATTTAATATTTAATAAGCACAAAATACATTAGATTATAAAGGAAATCAATTGTATTGAAACAAGGTTATCAAAATATCTTTAAAACAACTTAATAAAAATATAGAAATTCTTACATAAAAATATGTAAGAATTGATGCAAAATCTAGATTAAGAAGAACCAGAAGATCATTGTGCCCAATAACAGCAATACTATAATGATGATTGATTGTAAAAGACTTGGCTCCTCTGATCTAATGATCCAAGTGATTCAAGACAACTCCAAAAAATGCTTGTATTGAAAAAAATACTATCCATCTCCAGAGAGGGAACTAGTGAATTCTAAGTGCAATTGAAGTATAATTTCCTCACAATTTTTTTTCTTTTTTTCTGAGATGTGGCTAATATGGAAATATATTTTGCATAATTTCACATGTATAATTGATACACTGCTTTCTCAGTGAATAAGAGAAGGATGGGAGGGAAGAAAAGAATCTGGAACTCAAAATTTAAAAAGAAAAGAAGGTTAAAAATTAATAACAAAAAAGAAAAAATCCCAACTTCATGGACCCCAAATCAAGAAACCTCTTGCTTTAGAACCTCCTAAAGCTGGAGTGTGAGAAAGAAAGAGGAGTCGTCTCTGGATTCAGCCTTTCCTCAGGTTTCCTCAAGATAGATTAGTCTTGGCAGGCCTCCTAACATCCAAAAGAATAGCAATGTGCACTTTCCCCTTCATCCAGCTCTTGACCTTCATCCTCCCTATGCTGCATATATTATTTGGCACCAGTCTATTTGCCAAAGGACTGGTCCTTTAAGTAGCTACTTCTTTGATTTCCCATTACACCTGCTCAGCCAATTTACCAGTGAGTCTGACTAAACTCCATTCAAACTTGAAATGGAATGAGTTGCATATTCTTAGAACATACCATCACTGCCAGCCTACTTCAAAGTCAAGGACTCCAACCTGTTAATAGATTAATTGGCAGTCAAGTAATTCTTTTCTGGCAAATCTAACAGCTTTCTGTCCACTATTTCTCTGTGGGTATAAAACTTCTCTCAAACCTTCTAGGATTGCAATAGTATATCACATGAAGGGCTTGCCCAAATCTGTGAAAGCCAACAGATGTGAATATATGAGACAGTGAGGTGGTACTGGACTTTGAGTTGGGAACATCTGAGTTCAATTCTGCTTCAGACACTTAATAACTTAGTGAACCTAGGCAAATCTCTTAATCTTTCTCCACTTCAGTAAACTAATCTGGAAAATGGGGATAATAACAGCACCTTGCAGTGTTGTACAAATGAAATAAATCTCAATAAAATCACATATGTAAAGCTCTTATATATATAAAGAATATAAATATTATTTATAACAAATACTATTTTATTATTGTTATTGTATTATTAATTTTATTTTTAGTATTATTATTATATAACACCCATATATAACATATGTAATATGGTGCTATGTATTATGTACTACATAGTAATACACTATTATGATGTTATTATTCAGAATATAATGTACTATTATATATCATTAATAATATTGTTGATAAATAACCAAAATCTTTAGAGCTCTGCTCACATTTTTTATCACAAGGACCTCCAAAAAGCTCCAGGTTAGAAGAGATTGTGCAAAAGTTAGCCCATGGCCATAGGAGCCACCACTTTTCTTGGGCATGGACAGATCTTAGGCATGGACAGATACACTCAGCATCTACTGCTAGTTTCAAATAGAAACTAGATGTCCCTTCCCAAGTTCAGCTCATCTCATCTCATCTCATCTAATCACCATGCTACTAAATCAACCCTTGACTGATACCACCTCGCTCAGTCTCCTCTCCCCTTTGATTGGAAGGCTGGAGTACCAAACTCTTCCCATTTCCTTCCTTTATAGAAGTTTATTTTATTTTTGGGGGGTTGTTTTTGGTTTTGATTTTAGCTTGTAGGCATCTTTTGTCGTGTCTGTTTTGTTGTTTTTTTCAATGCCATGGAACAAAATTAACCTTTTTATGTGTTGTATCCTCCAAATTGATTGTAAGCTTCTTGAGAATAGGAACTGTCTTTCTTTTTATTAATTGTATCCCCAGTGCTTAACACAGTGCCTGACATATAACAGGAGCTTAATAAATGTTTATTGGCATGGTTTAGAAAAGGATCTGAGAAATTCTTTATTGATAATGTAGGGAAAATAATAATAATAATAGCTAGCATTTATATAACACTTTAAAGTTTGCAAAGGACTTTATAAATATTTCATTTGATTCTCACAACAACACTGAGATAAGTATTATTACTCTTCCCATTTTATGAATGGGGACACTGAGACTGAGGAAACTTAAAGTGATTTTCCTAGGATCACACAGTATCTGAAACCAGATTTTAACTCAGATCTGCCTGTTTCTAGGGCCAGTTCTCTATCCATTTCATCACCTAACTGCCATTAAGAAAGATTCTGTTACTTTTTAATTCTCTTTGAAGGCTTTGGATGCACAGGAAAAGGTGCCACTAGGGGAAAAGGGGTCTTTTTGCAAGACAATCCTGGGAGAAATTTGGTGAAAAGCACATTAGGACCCAAAGGTCTTACCTTTGAATACCTCATTCGGGGCAGAAAAGACCTGTCAGGGCAGTTGCATCTGACATCTAAAAGAACATCTCTTGCCATGAGAATGTCCTCTGGTTTGATGGAAGAAGATCAGATGTTGTTCAGATAGATAGATAGATATACATATATATATATAGATATAGATATACATATGTAGATATAGATGTAGATAAAAGATTTATAAAACCCTAACTATGTGCTAGTCACTGTGCTGAGTGTCAGAGATACAAACAGAAGCAAACAATATAGTTTGGGCTCCTAAGGAATTACATCTGCACACAGGAAGACAGCCTACAAAGGGAACTAGAATAGAGAGGAGAGGAGAAGATATCCTTGGAAGTAGGGAGTGGAGAAGCAGGGTTGGCAACTAGCTTGGAGATGAAGTGAGTTAAGCTAGGAGTGAACATGGCTTGAGACCTCTTATGAAATGTTTTGCTCTGTAAATGAGGCTAATTCTCCTGAATCTAGGGGTTATGGAAGGGATGTTGTAGATTTCTGTAGTTTGGAAATGTTTTGAATGATGTTGCAAGAGGGCATTGAGGAGATAGAACATACGGCACTCTGCATTTATCTTAAAAAAAGTATAGACTGACCTTTGGGCTTCTGGACCAGTGCCTGAATACCCACCCTTTTGAATAATTCAATCTTGATGAGTAGAGTTTTCAATAAAGAAAAATGGTCTCTTCAAAACATGATCTTTGTGGGGAGTACGGAAACTGTGTTGGCAGGGTTTCCCTGCCCTGAGGGTGCCTGAGGAAAAGTTTTTGTGTGTGAGAACTTTGACTTAATTCTTCTGGAAATGTACTATTCGTTCTTCATTGGTTTTTGCCTCAACTATGTAGCTTTCCTCCAACAAAGTAATCTTACTATCTTATTCTCTTCTCTGGCACTCCAAAACCCATCTTGTTAATTTGCTTTGCAGCCCTGGCAAGTCATGCGAGTCCTTGACCCTTTTCTCTAGTTGGTGCTACCTGGCTCTGAGTGTTAATGCGTTCTCCTAAAATTATCTTGTATTTGCTTGTAGAGCCCTATTACCACACTCAGGTTCCTAGAACTTGTTGGAAACAACTATCTACTAAAAGCTACAGTGCAGAGAGTCTAATTTTCCTACACAATCTCTTCCTCATGGGCCGCAACAAATTATGTTTTATTAAAATATCTAAGGAAAAAAAATTTGGTTACAATAGAATTCAAGATAAAGAATAAGAAATTAAAGTAAGCAGCAATTATTCCATCACCTGTTTCCTCAAAATGTCTTTAGCCCTGGAGAATGAAGACAATCACTTGTTTTTACTCCCTCCAATGACTCATTAGCATTAAGACTACAAGATAAGGAACAGAAAGGGTATTGATATCATATGTAGCAGCTGAAATTTCAGTGCTTATGACTATGTTATTTCTTGGTGTGGTTATAGTAAAGTCCCAGGATACTGCAGTATTGGAATGGAATTGTTAGAAACCTCCAGCATTATCTCCCAACATGGTTCTTGTTAAATTTCACTGTGTTAAGATGCTACTCCTTCAATATTGGTACCTCAGGCAAGGTTTGTTAGGGAGGTCCTGCCCTAGCTCTGAAGGGAATGAGATGAAACCCAGGGAATATTTCTGATTCTAACCCCATATTTCTCTTCCTTTCTTTCCATCTTACTCTTTTTCTCTAGCTCCATGTTTGTTGCTAGGAAACTTCTCATCTCTTCTCTTTCTTACCAACATCCAGCCTTTCTTAGGTGTGCAATAAACACCCTGATCAGAGAACATATTACCTGGCTGACACAGTCTCTGCATCCAAGTGACAGACATTCCAGAGACCTACAGACAAATGGAAGATGTGCCAGAAATATTCATTACTGGCAAAGATCAGCTCTGCTATATCTGGGAACATACTCACCTGTGAAAATGTTCCTCTCTCCAGTAGAAGATAAGCTCCTTGAGGGTAGCAACTGTCTTTCACTTTATTTTTGTATCTCCAGGACTTTGTCCAGGGCAGATTTGTTGAAATGAACTGAATTATGTGAAGGACAGAAAGTCAAACTGCATCCCTAAAAGGGGATTCTTAATTCTTACTATGTCATGGAATCCTTTAGGAATCTAATAAATTCCATGATCCCCTTCTCAGAATTATACCTTAAGTACAGAAACAAAATATAAAGGATTACAAAGACAAGTTTTATAGAAATACAGTTATGAAAATATTTTTTAATTTAAAAAGACAAGTTCATAGATATCAGATTAAGAATCCTGATCGAGGGGCAGCTAGGTGGCGCAGTGGTTAGAGCACCAGCCCTGAAGTCAGGAGGACCTGAGTTCAAATCTGGTCTCAGATACTTCCTAGCTGTGTGACCCTGGGCAAGTCACTTAACCCCAATTGCCTCAGCAAAAAAAAGCAAAAAAAAAAAAAGAATCCTGATCGAAAGATACTGTCTGGAAAAATAATTGTCTTTTGTGTGGAATGTTGCCCACAGGAAAAACAGTGATATAATGGCGTGTGATGTAATGGAAAGAGTAGGCTTGGAGTCAGAGAAGTTGAAATTTGTTCCTGACTCCTAGATTTGCTCTGAGTTCAAATTCTGATTCTTTCATTTGCTAGCTTTGTGACTGATTCATTTCATATCTCTGGGACTCTCTGGGACTTCATTTGTAAAATAAAGGATTTGAATTGTATGAACTCCTAATGTGCTTTCCAGTTCTAAGTCTATAAACTTATGACTCAGGTTTAATTCTTATCTCTTACTGACTCCTTACTGGACCTCAGGTTTTCAAATTGTAAAATGGAAGGTATTGGCCTATGTGATAGCTAAGATCCCTTCCAGTTTTAAATCTGTGATTTCAGAGAAGATAAAAATTTGATATGTTCACATTTGAGTATGACTGATTTTTACAATCAGGAAAAACGAGGAAATCCCTAGACTCAGAGTTAAATTTTCTTAAGCCTAATCTTTCATTTAGTTCCTGAATCTGTGAGGTTCCCTAGCTAAACTTAGTTCAAGCAAGCAAGGTAATTCCCTGCCTTGGGCTTCATTATCTATGTGGATAAACTAGGGATAATGCTGATGATATCTTTCCAAGATAGTCAGGGGGATGTAGAGAAGATTAAAGTCTGTAAAGTACTTAGGGTATAATACTTACAGCAGGGCTTTTAGATTAATTAAAGTAGAATCTACCAAAGCTTGAACAACCATAAACTGTAAATGTAATTTCAGAAGCTGGAGGCAATAGAGAAAATAGCTATGGGTTTGATCAAAGCTCAGCTGAGTTGCACATTAGGGAAGAAAATGCTTTTTCTCCCATAGAATATCAGCCCTGAAATGCTTTGACTGATCAAGTGATAATTGCCTCAACCAATGAAACACCAAGTTGAAAGCATTACATCATTGAGACAAATTCTGGTTGGCCAATTGTCCTTTGGGAGCCAATCTAGAGTAGCTTACATATGTGAAAACTACTTTTTTATGGGGGTAGATAGGGTATATAATACAGTGTAGCAAAGAAATGCTGCTTAAGCATCTTCCAACAGCTGTATTTGTGAGGTTACAAAATAAAACTCATTAATTCACAGCAGAAGCCCATGTCTAGTGTTGGGCATTGTTTTTGGTTTAAAAATTTTTGTCCATGGCAATGTTGTTTGTTTTGTTTCCTTTCTTTCTTTCTTTTTTTCCTTCTTTCTTTCTTTCTTTCTTTCTTTCTTTTCTTTCTTTCTTTTCTTTCTTTCTTTCTTTCTTTCTTTCTTTCTTTCTTTCTTTCTTTCTTTCTTTCTTTCTTTCTTTCTTTCTTTTTTGTAAATGAACAATGTAGAAAGTGATTTTTTTTTTTACAACCACCTTTAGCTATTGGGAAGGTCAGATATTGAACACTCCCTTAGATCTTTTTTTTTTTTTTTTTTTTTTTTTTTTTTG
>JAJPUD010000205.1:169666-257661 GCA_023553655.1 Myrmecobius fasciatus | reverse complement strand
GGCAATTGGGGTTAAGTGACTTGCCCAGGGTCACACAGCTAGGAAGTATCTGAGGCCAGATTTGAACTCAGGTCCTCCTGACTTCAGGGCTGGTGCTCTAACCACTGTGCCACCTAGCTGCCCCCCTTAGATCATTTTTGCAGCTGAAATTTTTCTGTAGGTGATTATTCCTACCTTTTTTTTGGTATTCATTTAGACTGTGCACTGTCCAAGTGTACCATTCACTTGGATCTGGAGAGCATCAAAGCAATTACAATGGCTAGATTGCTTACCAAATTACTTTAGGTTATGTATACCAAAATACTTTAGGGGGTATTTCCATTCTGATACCTTATACTTGTAATGTTTTTTCTCTTTGCCTTCCTCCTCCTTCTCTCTTTCCTCTCCATCTTGCTCCTTCTCTTCCTCTTTGTTTACTTTTCTCCCTTTTCTTTCCATCCTTTTCTTTTTCTTTTCTTTTTTTGTCTCCCTTGTCTTCAATTGCCATCCCTCACCTTTGAATTCTTTCCCTACTTCCAAATATGGAGTTTATTTAACCAAATGACATCATTCAGGTTTTCTTCATGCAATGGAGATTGGCTAGAAAGGCTAAAAGTGCTTTACAAGCAAGGAAAGAGCTGAGAGGAAGAGAGATTTATTGAATTCTGCTCCTGATTTCATTGATTCATAGAACAGAACCATAGAATTTTAGTGCTGGAAGGGCTATTAGTAAACATTTGCACCCCTGCTTGTTAACCCAAGTTATACTACAGACTGTTTTGAATACTTAAATTGTTGGGAAATACCTACTTAGTCCAATCTCCTCATTTAAAAGATGAAGAAATGTAACCTAAGAGAGGTTGACTAAGTTGTCCAAGGGCTAATTAGTGAGGAAAAAAGGAGACTTTTTTCTAGGGGAGTTAGGGGAGGGTCAGTGGAAGGAAATATGTATTTGTATAATTCCTCCTACATGCCAGGCACTTTTCTAAGAGCTTTACAAATATAATTACACTTGATTCTCACTATAAGCCTGGAAGCTAGGAGTTAATATTATTACCGTCAACTTGTGACTTGTCCTGGCTTACATAGGTATCTAAAGGTATAATTGAAGTCAGGATTTCCTACCTCCCAATTCAGGACTATGCTACTTGTCAATGGGTTAAAAAAAAAAAAAACAAAATCCTTAGATTATAGATATTACTTCACTCCTTTACCCTCATTTCAAGGATGTTTTCCTTCAATGAGGAAAATTTTTAAGTTAACTAGATATAAGGTACTGTCAAATTAGGAAAAATTTGAAAGCAGCAGAGTTTTGTTTTGAAACAAGGACTCAATCATTTAATCACTTAGGAAAGGATAATTCTTATCCTTTAACTGAAATGTTATCTCTTTCAAAAGAGATTTCTATATTCATTCTTGTTAGGATCCCTCCCCAATAATTTTATTTTATTTTGTACAGTTTGTATTTATCTGTGAATATGTATCTGCTGAGTATAGCATAAACCCTTTGAGGTTGGCGACTGTCTTTTGTATTTATAATTCCAGTGCCTGATTGATTGATTGACCTATAAGTCAAGGCTCAATTGAAAAAATATCATTATGGTAAAAATCTGTGTGTAGTAAAAATATTCAATTTAGCCTCTGGCCCTCTTACAAAATTTCTTAGCTCACTTGAACTAAGAAGGACCTTAATTTTTTTCAGACAATGTTTAGTAGAACAAAATAATAGTTTATTGACAGAATTTGGACTATCCTCCAGAGAATATATAATGAAATAAAATATGCATTTTTATTGAATATAAAAGTTGTCCATATAACTTTTGTGTAAGAGGTTTTCACTTAGATTCAAGGCAAATTATAACTTTAAAGGTTATCTAGTACAGTGATGTTAGAGTTGCAACTTATAAAATTCCCAGTGCTGACAAACAAGATAAAAATATAATTGAGAAATGATTAACAAAATTTAAAATAATATAATACAACATAATGTTAATTTGTAGTTTTCTGAGTCAATATACACCCCGACACATTGATCTTTTCCAATATCCCACTTTTATAGATGATAAAGTTGACAATAAAGACTTGTCCAAGGTTATATAGCTGGTGACAGAGACTGGCAGACTTGGGGTTCATACCTAGAATTCTTTGGCTCTAAATCCAATGCTTTTTCCACTGTTTCATGCTGTCTTTTAATGAAATAAAATATATTTTTGGGGGATTGTAATCTTCCAGGTTGCCTTTACCCAGAAGCTCTGGGAAATGTACTATATGGCAATTTCTGGTGGGTCATCATTAATGCTCCTTGCTAGCACAAAATTCAAAAAAGGAAAACATTATTAACATTTTGAAGGAAACAAGGTAGAATTTACAGCAAATCTCATGAAAAAAATAAAAATAGCCTCCAATAAAAATTCCTTTTCCCAGATCATTTCAAATATATACCTAGGTAGGGGGATCCCAGCAGGTGCCATCTTAAAGTTTCCCAACAGGTAACTCTTCCTGTAGTTTCGCAAAGATTCCAGCAGGTGGCAATAGTCTTCCTTCATTCTCACAGGGCTTCTCATAGTCTTTCTGAATCAAATTAATTTAGCTGGGAGGTGTCCAATTCAAATAAAAACAAGGACCACTCATTCACCTCACATAAGAATCGCTCCTGCCATATATTGACTTAGAAAACCACATATTATCATTATTTATGTTCTATTGTATTTTATTTATTATTAATTTAATTATTTTTTGTTGATTATTATTCTATTATGATTTATTTTTATATTTTCCCAGTGACTTTTTAATCTAATTGTGTTACTTGGAATGTGTTTCATACCTTTGCTTTAGGGGACCTATGGCCTTTGTCAGGGAAATTCTTCTCTGTCCAGCTAGGTGATGAAATAGAGTTATCAAGCCTGGTTCAAATTTGGTCTCAGACATCTTATTATTAAGCACCTATTATGTGCCAGGCACTGTACTAAGTGCTTACTATGTGAACCTGGGCAAGTCACTTAGTTTCTGTTTGCCTCAGTTTTCTCATTTATGAAATAGGAATAATATAGCATCTGCCTTCCAAGGTTGTTGGGAGAATCAAATGAGATAATAACTGTGAAGCGTTTAACGCTGTGCCCCGCACATAGTGCTATGTAAAGGTTAATTATTATTATTAAAAAATAAGGATAATAATCACATCTAATTTCAATGGTTGTTATGAAAATAATAATTGTAAAGTGCTATGTAATATTAGTTATTATTGCTATTATTTTTATTATAATTATTGTAAAATAGGGACAATAGTAGCAACTACTTCTTAGGGTTGTTGTGAGGATCAAATAGGATAATAATTGTAAAGCACATAGTGAGCACTATGTAACTGTTGGCTACTATTATTAATAATTTCCTTGTCTTGGCAAGAGAAACGATTCTCCTTATGCCATAGTTTTATCATAGGATCAGACAAGCCTTCTCACTTCTGGAGTTTCTTCTTTTTTTTTTTTTGCTGAGGCAATTGGGGTTAAGTGACTTGCCCAAGGTCACACAGCTAGGAACTGTTAAATGTCTGAGGTCAGATTTGAACTCAGGTCCTCCTGACTTTAGGGCTGGTGCTCTATCCACTGCACCACCTAGCTGCCCCCTGGAGTTTCTTCTTTATATTACAATCCTTGCTGACCATCATCCTCACAGAAGTTGCTTCTGAGAACTAAGGCACACTACTCCATTTGTAGCTAAGCAAATCTTATCCACTGATACTAGGTTTAGACAGTATCAGACAATATTCCTCATTGAGAAAGAAAAGGAGGAAAAGAATATATTTTCTAAAATTATGACACTGGCTTGTATACTATAATCATCTAGAGAAAAGGAAGAAAAAAAAACACCAAACAAAAATCTCTTTTTTCTTTTTGGGAAATAAAATCCAAGACCATACCAGGTTCTCCTTCCATAATGAAAACTGAGACTGATGCTTGAAAGTCTATTTTCTGGAAGTAGTCAATGTGAACCAAGGACATTTGGAGTAACAGACTGGGCTCTCTGGCTATGGGACCAGCAGATTAAAACTTTATTATATTATTATAAAGATTATTATTACAATTTTATCCAAATTATTATTTGGATGTGGGGAGGCTCAACCTAGAGTATGAGAGCTTGTCTGGTAGATGTTAGGGCTCAGGCTATACACATTAGATAAAACTGTCTTTGGTTGCTGCTGTTGCCATCTATCACCTTGGGGAGTGTGGCCTGAGATACTAAGTAGGGTACATGATACCTCTTTGGCCTAGTTTTTTCCAAAAATAGAAATCTATGGGTGCCCGTACCCTATAAAATTACTTTTTGATCCACTCTCCAAACGAATGAGAATTGCTCAAATAATGGTAGTGATTCTCTGGAGGTCCTTCTTTTGTTAGTTCACAAAGCTGTTTTTTTTTTTTTTTTTTTTTTCTCTTGAGGTGATCTTTTACATACACAGAATATGCACATTAAATAAATGCATAGTATGGAATTATGTTTTGTGTTTTTTCCTGTTTCTATAGCAATTCAATGTGCAAAGAGTCTTTTATAGAACTGGCTCCTTTAAGGAAAATAATATTCTGTATTTATGTGCAACTTGTGGCCCCAGGAGCTGAAATCATTTCATAGACAGTATCTAATTTGTTCTCACGGTATCTCAGTAAGATAAGAAAAGAGTTTGGTGTTCTAGGATTATTTTCTACTAAGGAAGGACCATAGAAATTTGCTCTGGGGAAATTAAAGGATCTATGTATGAGCTATATGGAAGGATTTTCTGCCTAGAATGAGTTACTTGGGGATGTGGTGAGATGGCTGCCTTGGAAAGCCTTTAATGGAATAGAAAACATTTATCTCAGCTGCTAGCCTAATGGTCCCGCCTGCAGATAAGGGGATGGAGTAGTTGACCTCATTGCTAGGTCCTTATGAGCCTCGAGATTCTTTTATTTTCTCTTCTTTGTAAAACAGAATGGAAATGCAGGGAAGTTATGAGACTTCCTCAACACCAAAAAATCAGTCTGATTTTTTTGGTGAGAGATTGAAACTAACATCCTCATATCAGCATTTTAAGATTAATACTGAATTTTTAGATCGCACATTTCTTGACATTGTTTAGTAAAAGGACACATGTTTTCTCCCCTGCCTTTCCTCTTTTTCTCTCTCTTCTCTTCTCTCAGATTTGTGATTTCACTTCAGCAGCTCTCTCCATGGATGCATAACATATTTGTAACTTTTAGTTTTAGGGATTTACTACAGGATAATAGAGGGTTTTACACACCTAGTATATTTCAAAAGAAAGATTTTAACCTAGGTTTTCCTAATACCAAAGCTAATTTTCCATTCATCATGCTGTTATCTTTCACTTATGAGAGGTATAGATAGAAGATAGAAAGAATATTGGACTTGGTAACAGGAAGAATTGAGTTTGAATTTTGTCTCACATCATTATACAACCCTATGTAAGCTATTTAACTCTCTTAGCCACAATTTTCCAATCTATAAAATGGGGATGATAGTAGTATTTACTTCAAAGAGCTTTTGTAAGGATAAACTAAAATAATAAGCATTTTGCAAAACTTAAGAGTCATATATGTTAACTATTATGTGTAAGTACATAAAGTATATACATTGTAAAATTCTCCCATAAATTCATATTGATATAATTATCCTTTATAATAAATATATCCAACAATAACCTGCCAAATATTTATTAAAAGTCTTCTATGTGCAGATCATTGTATTAAGTGCTGCAGGAAATACGAAGTTTAGATAAGAAAATGGAATACATAGGATACTAGGCAACTCAGCCTCAGCCTATCCAAACTAGAATTCATTATATTTTCTTTCAAATCCACTCTTCTTCCTAACTTTCTTACTTCTGTTGGGGGCATGACCAGCCTTCCAGTCACCTAAGTTGCCAATCTTGGAGTCATCCCTGACTGCTTCTTCTTCTCCCCACATATCAGATCACTTTGTCAAGTCTTATGGTTTTTATCTCGATAACATCTGTTTTTGCCTCTTCTCTCTACTCATAGGGCCATCACCCAAGTTAAGACCTTAATCATTTCTCTCCTGGCCTATTGCAACAGCCTTCTAATTATTCTCTCTGAATCAAGTCTCACTTTTCAATCTCCCCCACATACTATTGTCACAATGATATTCCTAAAATATAGATTTAATCCTATCATTCCCCCTGCTCCTAATGCTTCAACAGCTTCCTATTATATTTAAGATCATATAAAAACCTCTCCATTTGGCATTTAAAGCTCTTTACCACCTGGTGCTAAATTACTTTTCTAAACTTATCATATTTTGTTCTTCTTCATACATTTTATGACCTACTAATTATCTGTCTTACTATTCCTCACACAGGACAATCTATCTTCTATATCCACATCATTGCCCATTCCTGGAATGCTCTCTCCTCCCAACTGCTAGTGCCAGCCCCAAAATTACTGTAGAAATCACATATAAAATAATATAATATAATGCCATATAATATATATTTTGTGTTTACTTTATATGTCTACATGTTATTTTCTCTGATTAAACATAAGCTCACTGAGGACAAGAATTGTTACATTTTTTTTACTTTAAATCATTAGTGTCTAGCATTATACATGGCTTATAAAAATACTTAATAAATGCTTATTGGTTATGATAATACACAGATAGCTCTAATAAAATATAATATATGATAGATAGATGAAAGGAAAACAAACAAGGTGATTTAGGAGGTACCGAGGAGGAAGGTCATTCATCACTAGAGGTATTGGGGAAAGCTTCCTGGGGAAGCATTTCCATTGAGTTTTGAAGCAGGGATGGAAATTCAACAGCTAATGAAGAAGGTGTAGTGGTAGAGGTAAGGAAGTGAGAGGTGATAAAGAGGATATTCCATGCATAGGAAACAGTGTGAGAAAAGGCATGGAGACGATTAAGTATGGGGGATGTATTATGAATGATGAATAGTCCATTTGGGCTCATTATATAGTATATAGACAACAATTATATGAGATAAAACTGTAGAGGTAGAGTGATATCAGATTGTATTTCTAAAGAGTTCAGTATAAACCAACTCTTTTTCTAAATGCATTTGTGATGAAAAGAAACCCTGTAATGAATCTATTGTGCAAAGAAAAAAACAATCTTAAACCCAAATGCAAATTTCAGTCTTAAACTGTTTTGGAATTTTGTATTTTTTTTCATAAACTAATTTCTCTTAAATCTTGGTGCTTCTTTCCTGGACAGTATTCCTGAACTGGCCAAAGTCTATCCCTCTCTTCACCATATGCTTTCCATCAGGCTTTGCCTACTCTATTCTTCCCTGATCTCTCTTAGAGTGCACTAAGGCTGAGCTCCTTGAGTGTACTTAGGTTGGCTGATGTGACCTTAGAGATTCACTCAAGAGTCCAAAACTGAGTGGTGATTCCATCAGCAGGCTGCCCTCCCCATCCAGATGAGTCTATGCAGAACTGGTGTTTTCATTACTCTCACATAGATTCTTATAAACATTTATTTATAGCATGACCTCAATACTAATAGGGAGGGGGTGGAGCTAAGGATGATCTGGTTAAAGCACCTAAATGATGTTATATAAATGACTTCATAGGGCTTAGGATTCTGGGCTGCTTAATGTCACTCTGGAATAATCATGCCTTTCTCTAAACTCGATGAAATAAAATGAGAGTTGGCCCTAAGGCTCCACTTCTTCAGTCCCTCTGTGGTATTTTCTGGTCTAGTGTCAGTCACATTTCCAAATAAAGATAATAAGCCTACAGCCCCAGGAGGCTGAGAATCAAAGCCAGTTTATCAGGCAACAAAGGCCAGCAAAAAGAAGCTTAGAAACAAAAAACTAGAAAGGAACAAATCGACTTAAAAGAGAAGCCTGTGGGACTGGGAGGCCAGAAAGCAGACTGTGTGTGCTTTTCCCACACTCCCCACCCAGATTGTTCATTTTCGTTCTGTTCCTCATTTATTGCTAATTGCTGTCCAGTAGAGAACTTCTCTGATCAGTTTTTCATATGCTAGAGGCTGTGCACTGATTATTTGCTTCTCAAGTTCCCCACCTTAAATGTAAAAACTGTATTTGCAGAATGTGTAGAGAACTGGGCAGAAGCAGTTCCTAGGGATGGAGAAGGGGAAGGACAGTGTGTGTGTGTGTGTGTGTGTGTGTGTGTGTGTGTGTGTGTGTGTGCTGACCGTCCAGCGTGGGTGAAGAAGAGACTGAATCTGGAGACAAACAGCTCGTGCTCTGCTTGGGGTACAGAGAAGCTTATTTTCACCACAACTCATCTCATAGTCTGCTGGTCTTGCTGTTAACCACACAGCTGATCTCTGAAGTCTGTCTTCTGTTACAGCAAATGTAATGTTGATGCTGTTATTCAGTTGTTTTTCAGTTATGTCTAACTCTTTGTGATCCCATTCAGGGTTTCCTTGGTAAAGA
Source organism: Myrmecobius fasciatus (assembly GCA_023553655.1). Classification (NCBI taxonomy): domain Eukaryota; kingdom Metazoa; phylum Chordata; class Mammalia; order Dasyuromorphia; family Myrmecobiidae; genus Myrmecobius; species Myrmecobius fasciatus. The sequence continues at coordinate 249,245 of JAJPUD010000205.1, read as the reverse complement.
TACTGGAGTCATTTGCCATTTTCTTCTCCAGCTCATTTTATAGGCTAGAAAACTGAGGGAAACAGGATTAAGTGACTTGCCTAAAATCACACAACTAGTAAGCCTCTGAGGTTATTTTTTATTCATTCATTAATTTATTTGCTCATTCACTCACTTATTCATTCATTCATTTGCTCATTCATTCATTTATTTGCTGAGGCAATTGGGATTAAGTGACTTGCCTAGGGTCACACAGCTAAGAAGTGTTAAGTGTCTGAGATTAGATTTGAACTCAGGTCCTCCTGACTTCAGGGCTGGTGATCTATTCACTGTATCACTTAGCTGCCTTTAAGGGCATATTTAAATTTAGGAAGATGAATCTTTCTGACTCCAGGCCCAGCACTATCTACTATGACACCCAGCTGCCTAAGCAAATGTAATAGTGGTTTAGAAATAAATGAAAGAATGAAAAAAATGTATTGTGTTCATCATATATCAGACACTCTACAAGTGCACATATAAACACAAAGGTAAGACAATCTTTGCCTGCAGGGATCTTATTTTAATAGTGAAACAACATATATATGGGAGGGTCAGAGAGATATGTGTAGGTATACATACATACACATATACATATTTATATATACACATATACATATAGACAGGGAATGGAGTGTGAAGAATCACAAGGATGGTGCATTAGCTATTAGGGGAGGTCAATTAACACATCCTTTCCAGAAACAATGATAGTATAGTAGAATTGATTTAATTCCTGAGCCTAACACAGAAGGTAGAAAGGTGAGAGTTAGAAAATATGAAGTTTGTGAATCTGGAACAAGTTAGATATAGTAGATTAGTTGAGTTTGAAGTTACCCTCTCATCAATAAAGCAGCTAGACCCAAGGTGGAAGTATCAAAACAGTGAATTAACTCCTCCAGAAATTGGTAGAGATGGTATAATTTAGTATACTGGATCTACAATCAGGATATCTGGATTCTAATCTTATTTCAAATACTTTTTAGCTATATGATCAGAGGCAAATAAAAAAAAAAAACCTCTCAGCCTCATCTGTAAAGTGGATAAAATAACATTTGTAGCTGTTGCTATTCAATCATATTTGATTCCTTGTGGTCCTGTTTGAAGTTTTCTTAGCAAAGAGACTAGAGTGGTTTGCCATTTCTTTTTCCAGATCATTTTACAGATGAGGAAACTGAGGCAAACAGGGTTAAGTAACTTACCTAGGGTCACACAGCTAATAAGTATCTGAGGACGATTTGATCTTAGAAAGATAAATCTTCCTGACTCCAGGCCTGGCACTCTGTGCACTATGGTGCCACCCAGCTGCCCTGACATTTATAATACTGTACTTCATATATTGTAAGGGAAAATTTTTGAAATTCAAAATACCATAGAAATATAAGCTATAGTTAGTTTTGGACAGTGGGAACAGAAGTGAGGGTAGAATTCAGAGATAATCCCAAAGTTTTGAGCCCAGGACGATAATTGTAGCAGTGATAAAAATGGTGAAATATATTGTCCACATTTCAAGGCTAATCATGAAGTACCAAAGGTGTAATGGACAGAGTTTGGGATATGGCATAAAAAGACTGATTTGTGATTTTGGGAAAATCTCATTACCTCTCTGAGCTTGATTTCCCATTTGTTTGGCAGTGATAATAGCGCCTGCCTATTCCACAAGTTTGTAGCAATGACGAAAGCATATAACAAATGTAAATGTGAATTTTGGGTATTATTATTATTATTGACTTCGACTAGAAGTTCTCAGAGGATGTCAATAATACAATCATCATTTTTCTCTGCTTTCATCCAGTATTTTTGTTTATAGTCATATGGTTGCTATATCTTGTTTCTGTAAGATTCATTCCTATACCCCCATTTTAAATCTTTGTTAATCTTTTTTTTCTTTAAAGAGATATATTTTATTATTCAAGAAAGCTATTTTTATACCTTGTGGTTGGAATGAAGATGGGCATTCTTTTTTGTTTTTGTTTTTTTTGCTAAGGCAACTGGGATTAAGTGACTTTCCCAGGTTCACACAGGTAGAAAGTGTTAAGTATCTGTCTGAGACCAAATCTGAACTCAGGTCCTCCTAACTTCAAGGCTCTATCTGTTGCACCACCTAGCTGCCCCTTCCTTTTTTTAAAAAAAACATTTATTGGTATCTTGTTTTTGCATTGCATTTGCTTCCAAATATATCTTTTCCTTCCCTTCTAAGCTGATAAATTCATCAGTTTCAGCAAAATATGAAGCGTTCTATGCATAGTCACCATTCTTGTTCTCTTATCCCAAGCCTAAATTTACTTCAGTAGCCTCCCAATTAGTTTAACTACCTATAATCTCTCCCACCTTTAATCTTCTTAAAACATTAATTGAATCACATCACTCCTTTGCCCAAGGATCCACAATGGCTACGCATAGTTTATTAGAACCATTTCAGGTTCCCCAACATGATATTAAAGACATTCCAAAAAAAGGATTCCTTCCTCACACTCCTCCCCATCTAGTTAACTTTATCTCCTATTACTCCCCAACTTCCCCAGCTAGATCCTGATTAGTGACAAATGATGAATCATCTGAAGTAGTCCCATGTATTCAAATTCACACAATTCAAAATTATGGTCATGTCAAAGATGGTCATTGTTTCTAGCCCAATGAAAATATGTAGTGTGAATTCAGATAACGTGACTACTTTGGAGGATACATTATTGGCACTAATTGGAATCTAGATATATTAACCCCAGCTGAGATTAGTTTCCCTACTTTTGGACACATATTCTTTGCTCATTTAATGCCTTTGTACCTTTGTTTGCACTATCCACAGCCAGAAAATGCTCTTCCCTTTTCTTTTTTGTTTATTCAAATCCTATTCATTCTTCAAAGTTCAGCTCAAGTCTGGAGCCTCCAAGAAACTTTCTTGATCTGCTCATCTTGATCTCTTGGCATCCTGGATTTCCTTTAAGACTCAGTTTAAGCACCATCTTCTAAGCACCATCAAGCTGTCCTTGAACTGTGTCCCAGTGCCTTCTTTTCTAATGCTGCTCTGTTTATATATATACCTATTTATATATATTTTGTGTCTTTTGATATGAGAGCCTCAAATTGTTTTATTTAGCCCTGGGGGCAGAACTAGGAACCATGAATGGAGATTGCAGAGAGGAAAATTTAGATTTGATATCAGGAAATATTTCTTTAAGTTTAGAGCTGATTCAGGAAGTCATAGGAACATAGATTTAAAAAAAAAAAAACCCAAAACATTTGTTAAGAACCTACTGTGTACCAGATATTGTATAGGAACCGTAAATTCCTTGAAGGCAGAGAGTGCTTCATTTCTGTCTTTTTATTCTTAGCATCTAGAATAGAACTCAGATCACAGTATTAAATAATAGGTGCTTAATAAATATGTATTGATTGCTTTAGAAAGAGAATTGGACTCAGAATGAGGACCTGGGTTCAAATTTCAGTTCTGACCCCTACTTCCTGTTCAATCCTGGGGAGGTGACTTTATCAGTCTTCCTCAGTTTCCTTAACTGTAAAGTAGAGAAAATACTAGTACCTGCCTCCCAGGAATTATTGTGAGGATTAAATAGGATGTAGTTGGCACAGTATCTGATGTACAATAGGCTCTTCATTTTTTTTAAAAACTTATGCTTCTATGACCTCTTGAGGCAGCTCTAACTTCATTTTGGGACATTATACCTGTTTTTTTCCTCTCTGCAATTTCCACTTATTGTTCCTTCCCCTGGGGCCAAGTATAACAATTTGAGGCTTTCTCTTACATGATGGTCTTCAAATACCAGAATACAATTAGTATCTCCTTCCTGTGCCTCCTTCTCTGTAGGCTCACATAGCATTTTTTTTTTATTTAAATAGTTGTGTTTATTTTCTAGAAGAATTGGTCTTACAGTGTAAAAACCATAAACAAGACAACATGAGTATAACTTTGGCATTTCTTGCCTTTACAGTGAGCTAGAAATGTAGTTATGAGACCTTTAGTTGTTCAAATTATACCATGTAACTCACAATTTGTGGAAAGAGGACCAATCAGATCCTAATTACCCTGATTTATCAACCTAGCACAGGACTTCTTCCTTGGTAAATGATGGCCACAGTTTTTCCTAAAAATAAATGCTTCTATTTTTTTGGTCAATGTGGATAGGAAGAAGAGAAATAATAACCATTATTAAAGATATTTCCATAGCAATAAAATCACATTTTGGTAGGATTGTGAAGTTTGCAAAGTAGGTACTGGCCTTGATGATCTGTGTTGCAGAGACTTATCAAATATATTTCCGATCTACTTTCTCTTTTCTTCTCAGTTTTCTAGAGGGCAATATGATTTGATAGCCTTTGGAAGTTTTCCCACCAAGCCAGAGTTACTTTTACCCCTGTGTCCCTTCATCTGTTCAGTCTTTTCATGATGAACTTTTGATAGAAGTGGGGAGACTTACTGGAAACTAGGTGGGGCTTTAACTCTTTAACACTGAATGGTAACTGGAAGTTAGTTGGGTTTTTTTTTTTTTTTCACTACTCCAGGAATGATATTTTGGGAATGACTATAGTGGATTGCCCCCTTGCAAGGTACATGGAGATGAAGCAGACCACTTCTGCTGTGGAGCCTTTCTACACTAATATGATAAATATTGCCATGGCAGTTTTCTGAGAAAGTGACTTTGATTTGCTCTTGAAAAATGTCTGTTGGTGAATTCCGGACCCTTTTGTGTAAGTTACTGTGCTTGGAAAATGATAAATACTTTATAGAAGCTTTCCTAGATACTTGCCAGACCATTCATGCCTCTAGAGGTCCTAAATCTAAGTTTCTAGGAAAAAGAGAAGCCAAGGGTAGCACCCCATGTTATGCCTCCATGCAGGGTATTCTCTACTTCATTATATTTAATAAGGGCTAATAAGACTTCATCTCTAGCTGGGAACATCAAGGGATGTCCCAAAGTTGAGTGTTCAACCAAAAATAATCCTGCTTTACTGTGGAGACTCTTATGGAAGGAAACATAGTTTTTCTCAGAGAGTTTTAAATCCAAATTGAGCAATGTCAAGTCTTCATTACCCACTTTGGCCTAATCCTAATCCATACCAAAAGTAGCTTCCTATTGACTTTGTCTTTCTCTTCCAATCTATAGATCCTTTATTAGTTATATTTTTCCATTACCTTCTATTTCCTGTCCTGCTCTTTGATGTTTCCTTTTGTTTAACTTTGCTCTTGGCCCATGCTACACCCTCTCAGCACATTTGCTTATCAGTGTATGTTATGAACAATTCTCCCTCCTCCATCACTTTCCCCCATTGAAATTCTTCTCTTCCTACAAAATTCATATCAGGTATCTGTCCTCTGTAAAAACTTTCCTGATCCCACCATTTGTAAATGATCAAGTCAAGTAATTCAGTTGTCATTTGTCCTGTTAAGTCTTACATATATTTTCATAATGCCTTTCCATACCATCTTTTTCTTTCTTTTTATAAGTGACAACAGTATGGGGTATTAACATGAGTGCCTAGAGCTAAGAGATACCTGGGCTCAAGTTTATGTTTGCTAGCTGTGAGAGCCTGAGCAAGCCCACTAACTTCTCTGAGACTGTTATTATTCCTATTTCTAAATGGCAAAGAACATGTTCAAAAGCAATCAGTATCTCTGTAGTTCTGATCCCATTGGTGGAGTAGAATTTCAATTCAGCCCCAGCTCAGTTAGAAGCTTGAGGAGGAATAATAAGCAAAGGGAACCTGCAGTTATCATTCTGAACCTGCAGAATTTTCCATTTGGCTGATAGAGCCTAAATCCAGCAGAAGTCTACTAGAACTACAACCAAGAGAAAGCTTATAGGTGTATTGCTCAGATCTAAACCCAGGTTAAAAACTTGCAGAGCTCAGACAAGGAGGGCAATCAATAAATTTTGCCCTAGATCAGACTATTTTGGAACACTGAAAGCTTTAGGTCCCTAAACTGAGATATCCTTGAAATCTTCGAGTAACACAATATTTAGAATCTGAGGACTTAAGCTCAGCCCAGTCACCTGCCAGAAGTTGAAAGAGCCCAACCCTAATATAAAACCTGAAGTCAGGAAGTAGGTTGTAAAAGTGAACAAACAAAAAAAAAGAATCGTAACATAAAAAAAACTACTATGGTGACAAGGAGATCCGAGACACAAATCAGGAGAAGAACATCTTGTATATGAACTCTGTTAAAATCCAAACCAGCAAGATACTAATTAGCCACACACTACTTTGAAGAAACAGTAGGTTCTTCAATTAGTAGTAATTTGGGAGTCTGTATAAGAAGGGCTTGTATAGTATTTAACAAGGATTTCCAACTTCATGAGAAGGGATTCCAACTGTGGAAATGACATAGAATGAGGTAGTCCTGAAGTCCTGATTTAGGGATCTTTTGGAACTATAGAGTAGTTCCAGAATTTGAGTAGGTTTTCTACAATATGTTACCAACACAAGTTTAAAGAGAATTTGATAGCTTTGCACATTTGTTCCATATGCATGAAATTCTCTCATTCCTCATTTCTATTTTTTGGCTTCCCTAACTTCCTTTAAGTCTCAAACTAAAATCCCACCTTTTGCAAAAAGTCTTTCTCATTTCTCTTTAATAACAGTGCCTTTCCTGTTGATGATCTCTAATTTATCCCGGCTATGTTTTGTTTGGACATAGTTATTTGCATATTGTTTTATTCATTAAATAAGAACTTTTGAAAGCAAAAACCATGCTACCTTTCTTTGTATTCCCAGAACATTGCACATGGCAATAGTAGATGCTTAATAAATGCTGTTGACAAACTGACTAATAGACTCATGAATAAATTGGATTTAAATGAGGCAGTTTCACAAAGTTCCAGCCTCACTCTCCCTTCCAGAGTCATTAAAGTCCAGTGGCAAGATAAAAGTTAGGACGACTGATCCTGGCCTGGATATAGTGAATGATTTTGATATCTTTGATATCTAAATAATCTCTGAGCATCCTGCAGCAATTGCTTCAGTCACCTTCATGACTGTTGGAACAAATTGTTCTTCTCTGCCTATTCCACTGGCAGAATTCTTCCCATGCTTGGGGTAGAGCTCCTCCCCTCAATTTGCTAATAGATTTGATGTTCATTGGTCTTGGTTTAATCCATCTGCAGAGAGGTTTTACTGGGGTGGGGCTGCTGCTCATGCTACAGCTTCTTGGAGCCACAGGTGAGAATCAGGTAAAGGCAGGCTCCTAAAGTAGATGAACAGTCCTATAAAGGACTCAGTAAGCCCCCACTCCAAAGTCCTCCCTGGATACCCCAAACATACTCCAAATCCCATATCTTGGTATATGGGTGTGTGTGTATATGGGGAGAGGTAGGATGAAATAGGGAGTGTAGATGCTCATCATATTAGACAAAGATTTTAAATACTTCTCCATCTTAACCTGGTCATTTTGTTCTCCATATGATTCAGGTTGTGCAGGACCTCCCACTTCTAAAGAAACTTTGTTTTGTACATATGAGTTGGGATCAAAGCAGGTGGAAAGGTTATCTTGTTTAAACAAAAGCCCTTTGTTTTTTTCCTAGATGTGGCCTTGGGGTAAGAAGGAGCAGGATTTAAGAAATCATTCCACTGCCCTGTTAGTGACCTCATCTCTGATCCTAAAGCTCTAGAGAGATGAAGCTGGAACTATGTCTTCAAAAATAATCTAATTCTAGGAGAGAATTGGGACCTAAACAAAAGATCCAACCATAGATGTGTTTCTGCTTTCCTTTCCATTCAAAAAAGCTGCTGTATTCCCATAGGGATAGGGGTTGTGTCTGGGATTTCATTAGTATAGGGAATGCCCTGATGAAGAAAGTCATTCTACCAATGCAAGTCAGCATCTTCTCTGCAACGTAAAGTCTTAGAGTGGCTGAGAGTACTGAGAGGTTAATTGTTTTGGCCAGGGTCGAAGCCAGTACACATGAGACAGGCAAGATATGAATACTGGTGTAAATGGCTTTGAGACTAGCTCTTTAGGTCCTGTACTGTACCGCCTCTTTGTATTCCCATGCCCAGTATATTGTAACATGTAGGGGAGACTGTAACCAGGTGGGGACTAGAAACAGTAACAGACTTACATCTTTAAATCCTTAAAAACAAACACAATGTCTTATAATCCATGTCTCCTAATATCATTTACCAAAAGTCAAGAACACTTGATAAATATTTATTGATAAATTGATTTATTGATTGATTTATTGATTGATATGGTGACTCATGAATGGGACTGGGATTTGGGGATCCTAATTTTATTTTTTTTCACATTTCTGGCATGCAAGACTCCCACTTTTATTTTCTTTTTTCCTGCTGCATTCTATCCTTTGTGTATGACTACTTGTTAGGAGAGATGACTAACAAATGGTTTATAATGGAATTCTAGGTATCTCCAAGTGCCACTGCTCTTTATGTTACCTTTCTTTTAGATTCAACTAATTAATTCAGAGGTAATACTTGAGGGGCTGCAATATACTCAACTCTGCGTTGGGTGCTATAGGAGATAATAGGGAAGTAGAAGAGTGTCCTCTGTGGACTTTTAATCTAATAAGGGAGGCAAAACTCATACACGTGAAACAATTAGAAACTCATAAACAAAAAATAATCTTTAAAGTCCTTTGTAGCTCTAGAATTCTATGAAATCATTAAAATCAGGTCTCATAATTGTAATTATCACTGAAGTCTTATTAATAACCATTAGGTGCTAATAGTGGTTATTAATAACTGCTAGCATTTATATAGTGCTTTAAAGTTTGAAAAGTGCTTTACAAATAGTATTTCATTTAATCCTTACAAAACCCTGGCATGTGGATGCTATTATTATTCCCATTTTTTCGGCTAAGGAAATTGAGACCTGTGTAGGATCACATAACTACTAAGTATCTGAGATGGGATTTGAATTTAGTCCTTGACTCAAGGTCCAGAGCTCTATCCACTTTACCACCAAGTGCCATAAATGCATTGTGATTCCAGAGTAAGAAGAAATGTACACTTTGGGGTAGGAGGAGGGGAGGGGCAATGCTGCTGAAACAAAAGTTCTTAATGACTAAGCCTATGCTGACCTAGAATGATCTCAGACTTTAAGGATCAACAAATCATATTTTCTTTCTGAACAGATTTTCATTAATATTCATTAGGGAAATTGGTCTCTAATTTTTTTTTCTCTCTTTTTGTTCTTCCTGGTTTAGGTATCAGCACCATATTTGTGTCATAAAAAGAATTGGTAATACTCCTTCTTTGCCTGTTTTTCCAAATAGTTTAATTAATATTGGAACCAATTGTTCTTTAAAAGGGTACCAGTTCCTGATAGTGATGCCATTAAGGGTAATTATGGTCAGTAAATGAGAAATCTTCCATTTATTAAGTGCTTCCTAGGTGCCAGGCACTGTTCTAGGCAGTGGAGATACACAGAGAGGTAAAAACAAAAAAAGGAGTATGTATTCTAATATTATGGGATCATGGAACACATAATGTAAATAACTAAGTATATAAAAGATATATATGAAGTAAATGAAAATGATCTGAAAAAAAGTAAAGCTCTGTGTGTGTGTGTGTGTGTGTGTGTGTGTGTGTGTGTGTGTAACCTGGAAAGGTTTATTGAAAAAGGTAGGATTGGTGCAGTGAATAGAACAGCCTGAAGTCAGAAGGACCTGAGTTCAAATGTGACCTCAGTCACTTAATATTTACTAGCTGTGTGATCCTGGGCAAATCATTTGATTCCAATTACCTTGTTAAAAAAAAAGAAAAGGAAAGAATGAGTCTTGAAAGAAGCTAAGTAAATTAATAGAAAGAGGTAATGGAGGCAGAATACTCAGGCACAAGAGACAGCTAGTACCATGGCAATAAAACAGGAGATGCAGAGTCATGTTAGGAGAACTATAAATGTAGTTGAATCCTAGAGCATGTGTAGGAGAGTAAGGTGTAAAACTGAAAATATAAGAAGGAACCATGCTATGAAGAACAGAGCCCATGAGGCTCACTGAAGTGGAGAAGAATGTGATGTGATCAGATGTATGCTTTTTTAAAAAATCAGCTTGTAAAGTAAAGGTGTAAAGGAAGGATTGGAATAGGAAAAGACTTGAGTCAGAGAGACAAGCTGCATTATTATAGCAAGAGAGAGATGAAAAGGGCCTGAACTGGGATTTTGGTTATATGAGCAAAAGAGAGATGTTAAGGATGAGTGAAAGTAAGGAGTGGAGGTTGAAACTGTGGCTGCTGGGTTCAGTGACTAGAGGGATGGTGATGCTCACCAAGAGGCAGTTGGAGGTGCATGATGCATGAGCTACAGGCTCATTAACTGTAGAGAGACCAAAGGTAGAGATATAGGTCTGGGAATCATCTGGAAGAAGATGATAATTGAAGCCATGAGAGCTGATGAGATCACCAAGTGAGATAATATAGATTGAAAAGAAAAAGGGAACTAGGGAAAGAGCCTTAGGGAATACCCAAGATTAATGGGTACACCATAGTTGAAGAATTGTCGAAGGACACTGATAAGAAGGTCATTTGAAACAATAATGAGAACAATTCAGGTCTAATGGGTGGGAAAGGTAACCAACCAGCTGAATCCCCATTTCCTCATAGTGACTACAAATTCTCTCAGGATGTGGATCTCAGGTTTTAAAAATGGATTTATATTGCTTGTGAGGTTAAGATTTTCTAGTTTTAGATTCAGGGTCTGATCTTGAACATAATGGGGAAGCAAGGAATACATGGTGGTAGTACTAAAACTATCTTAGTACTGATGGAATTTACTAGGAAGGACAGAATTGATCTCTGTCAGGTCAGGATGGTTGGTAGTCCTGGAGAAGGCAGAAGGAAAAGGGATCAAGTGTTCAAGTAATGGGATTAGCTTTGGGTAAGGAACAAAGAATACCTAGCCTTCTGGAGAGACAAAAAAATTTAGGAAAAGAGTACTGGATTTGGCATCAGGAAGATCTGGTTTCAAATTTTTCTTCTGATACTTATTGTTATGTGAGACCCTGGACAAATTACTAACTACACTCAGCTTCAGTTTTATTATATTAAAATGGGAATAATAATACCTGCAGTATCTACTACCTGGGAAGAAACCTGGAAAGATTTGTAGGAACTGATATAAAATGAAGTGACTAGAACGTGGACAACAATCTGTAGAACAACAACAATGTTGTAAAGACAAATAACTGAAAGATTCAAGAATTCTGATCAACAAAATAATCAACCCTAAGTACAGAAGTCTCAAGACAAAATGTCACCTATCTCCTGATAGCGAGATAGACTCAGAATAAAACATGTGTATGTATATTTGGAAATGGCATTTGTAGAAATCTGATTTGCTTAACTCTACATATTTGTAATAGGAGTCTTGTTTTTCTTGCTTTTTCAATGGATGGGGGGGGAATAAAATATAATTTTTAGAAGATAAAATAATTTTTAAAATTATTTACGTCCTAGATTATTGTGATGCTCAGATGAATGAATAAGTGAAAGAACGGAAAAGCATTTAATAAGTACTATTTTATGCATTGGGGAAACAGATTCAAAATCCGAAGCAGTTTCTTTTCTAAAGGCATTTCTATTCTAATGGGAGTAGACAATACAACTAGGACAAAAGTATGGTCAGGGAGTGGCATAGTAATATGGACACTTTTTGAAATGGCAAGGAGAATCATAGGAAAATAGACCAATATATCCTTTTCAATACCAAGGACAATGTTGATTTGCTTATGTTTCCATAATTGGAAAGTGGTGAGGGTGGAAAGGGAAAGGAATTTTGCAAACCTTTAAGTTCCATCCAAAAGCTGGCCATTTTTGTTTTTCTATGGCCAGAGAGGGGTGAAGGAGAAAATAAAGAATGATGATGAAAAATTGTGATGAATATCTATTGAAGGGCAATAAGCAGAAAAAGCTCATGATAACCTTCTCTGGGAAGTAGGAGGTTAAGTCATCTGCTCTGGGGGAAAGAGGTAGATCTTAGAGGAAAAAATTAAAAGAGGATGCTTAGAAAAGATGCTATAGAGAATGATATAAGGAGTATATTGTAGAATTGAATCATAACTGAGAAATAATAAAGGCCCAGTAGAAGAATATATAGCTTAATTTTGCTCTGCTCAATTTTAATTTGCATTATTTACATTTTCCATTCCTTTCTTTAATCTAGACAATCAACAAAATAATAAATCAAGCCCAAGTTTTTAGTATTTGTTGGTTTCTGAGGTGTCAATGCTTGCAATGAAAATTTAACAGTTCTTTCTCTTATTCTAGCTGGCTCCAGCACACCCCAGATTATAGATTGGTGTCCATGATAGTTAAATTCTGTGAACATGTTAATGTCTCACCAGTAAATTTTAAAAAGTATGTGTGCTTACATTTCTAGTCTTAATAATTAAAATAAAACAACTTTTGACTTTTAATGTCATGTAGGAGTAACACTTGAAAATGCTATTTGTTAAATCCAATAAGGTAATGAATTATTCCCTTCTTTATTATTTAAAGAGCTGATTTTAAAAGTCTTCTTTTTAGAAGGAAGGCATTACTAAGGCCAGTTAAATTAACAATAGTGCCGTCTTGGGTTCAGTTGCTAATATGCTCACTAATCACAGGTACTTTCCAGGATACACATAAATAAAATGAGAAATCTTGAAGAGATCAATAACTTTTTCATTTTCATGTGTATTTGTGAACTAATTAACTACTTTCTTGTTTACTTCTCTTTGGTGGCTGGAAGGAAAGTTATTTCTCGTTAAACCAAGGAAGAAGGTAGGAGTAATTTCATTGTCTTCACTGAAGGGTTGCAGACCCACTGATTGAAAAAGTCCAGGGAATCTTATTTTCTCTTTGCAGAAATGCAGATAATTTCATTTTCTTGGGTGGTCTAGGAGAGAAAAACATATCTGTGGAAAGCTTCCATTTATATAAGTGTCCAAGGTCTTGGACTAAGGAATTAGAACAACAGCACTTTCTATTACAGGGTTGACCATTGATTCATTGAATAACCTTGGCCTATGCTCACTTTCTTGAGTTATTTCATCTGGGTCTCATTTACTTCATCTTAATAAAGCAATGTCTATCAAGCCTTTGCAGCAATCCATTAATTCCTCAAGTGCAACTGTCACAAAGTGACAATTACACTTCCACCTTCACCATCAAGAAATGGTTTAGCTGCTTCTTGAGGAGGTTCTCGATATAAGCTGGCTATAATTTTTTACTGGAACTCACTTTTCTTAATTCTTATTTTTTGTCTCTTTTTTTGCTTACCAGCCACTTGCAGTCATAGACAAAGGAGGGAGGAACTGTGACTTATAAATAATAAAGAATATCTTATTTATTTAATAGAAATAAGATCTAAGTGGTCTAAAAAGTACCTCCTTTTCTTTCCGATTAAAGCCCAGCACATGACTTCTGAGACTCATTTTCTTAGCATGGTCAATTGAGTTTTCAAAGTAATGACAGAATAATAATGGATTGTCTGAGTCTGTCTCTTCCCTGGAAGTTCTCATCAGCTATGAGATGCAGGAAGGTGGATGAAGAAAATACAAAAACAGAAGGTAGAGATGGGAGGAAGCCTCAGAAACATGTTTTCTTTTTTTTTTATTAAAGTTTTTTATTTTTCAAAATATATTCGTGGATAATTTTTTGACATTAATTCTTGCAAAACCTTGTGTTCCAATTTTCCCCCTTCCTTCACTCCCTCCCCTACATGGCAAGTAGTCCAATATATGTTAAACACGAGAACCACATTTTCAGGGCCATGCCTGCCCATGCCTCTGTGGGGCAAGTTCTTACCAGCCTCACAATACGAGAGTGGCTAAACCTTATAAGCTCAGTAATGAAATTTTTCCTGTTACTCACAGATAGATATAACTCAGAAGAAGCTGATCAAGGAGTCATATTCTGCCAGAGACATTAGAAAACCAGAATTATTTCCCTTGGAAAAGTACCTGAGTCATTGATACAGAGGAAAACATAATACAAGGACTTGTGGGTTGTATTAAAAGCTGGATGCTACAAATAAGCTTTGCTTCAGTTAGTGAAGTCCAGAAACATGCCTTTTTGTTCTGTATTCACACAGAAAGCCTGTGATAACTTCCTCATTGAAGTTAGAAAAGGTACATTCAGGATCACCAGCATTGGGAACTCCTTTGAGCTGGCTTATATAGTAATAGGCTTCCTATTTCAGTTTAAGAATGGCAGGTTTTGGGCAGAGTGTGACCATAGATGTCAAGTTTAGGAACTTGAACCTTGTTATAGAACAACATTCAACCTGTATCTGGGAAAACTCTGAACAGCAGATAGGAGTGTTTGTTTGTATCTGAAACATCCTGTTTTAATAGAAGGCATAAGCTATCTAATGTCTTTAATTGATCCTATGAAATATGATTTTCAACAAAGTACAGTAGTCATTCCATCAGAACTCTTTAATTGAAAGGGTACAAAGGGAAATTGGTTCTTAATAAAGATATTAAGCATTCTTTAAAAAAGCTCACAATTAGCACCACTTGCTTTCCCTCCCAAGATGATGCTGACCCACAGTCAACTTTGTCCTCTGAGACTTAACATCAAACAAGAGACTCATAAAAATCACAAGATCTCCCAAAAGCTGAGACAGACCTCAGAACTTCATGTACAACTTTTTCTGACTCTTAACAATGTTTCAAAGAATATATTTGGGATCATAGTGTGCTGAAAAGTTCAATGCTTCACCTAAATTTAATCCATATATTTATGGGTTGAATATCTGACTTCATTTCTGATATGGTGGCAGACTGTGTTCCTGTTCTTCCTCTCCTTTAAGACCTTTCTTTGGTCCTCTATTGTCTCATAATTTTCCCAGTTTTCTGATCTTGTCATAAATTAACCAATGTGTTCTTGCTCCTCTAATCCCTCTCCCCACCATCAACATCATTTGAATTCAGTTTAGTTAAGGTATTTATAAAGTATGCAAAACATAAATACAAAAACAAAATGGGAACAAGTCCCTATCTTAATTATCACAGATCTAGAATTAATGGAACAGTCATCAAATCTAGTTTCTTCATTTTATAAATAAGGGATAACATAATTCTGGTTAGGAAGGTTGGGAGTTGCCCAAGGTCACATAAGTAATAAGATGTCAGATCCATTGCTTACCTGATCCTATAGTTATGGTCTACATTCTACCAGGGAGAATTGAGAAAACTTGGGGAATTGAAGATGACTTTACTGAGAAGGGAGCACTCAAACCAAATCTTGGATTCTGAGAGGTTGAGATGAGGAGGAAGTATATTTCTTTTTTTTCTTCAATTTTTAAAAATACACATAAAGATAGTTTTCAACATTCATTCTTGTAAGACTTTGTGTTCCAATTTTTCATTTTCTTTCCCTTCCCTCCCTCCCATCTCAAGACATCTGATATAGGTTAAATATGTGCATATTTCCATATTTTTCATGTTGTGCAAGATCAGACCAAAAGGGGAAAAACTATGAGGAAAAAAAGCAAATTAACAAACAAAAAGATGAAAATACTATGCTTCAATCCATATTCAGTCTCCATAATTCTCTCTCTGGATGCGGATAGCATTTTCCATCCCAAGTCTATTGGAATTGTCTGGAATCATTGCATAGCTGAGAAGAGCCAAGTCCATCATAATTGATCCTCACATAATCTTGCTGTTACTATGTACAAGGTTCTCTTGCTTCTGTTCAGGAAGTATATTTCCAGACACAGAAGATCATTTCTGCAAATTCACAGAACTGGGAAACAGAATTTTCTGTTCTGGGAATACCAAGTGGGCCAGTTTGGCAAGAATATAGAGAGAGTAAAGGAAAGAAATGTGCATCAAGCATAGAAAAATAGGTTGGAGTCAGCTGTGGAATTTCTTAAAATTGCAGAAGAAGGAATTTATTTATCCCACAGGCAATAGGGAACTCCTGAAGATCTCTGAGCCTTTACTTTGTCAATGACAGCCAGGCATTTTTTTGTTTTAAAGAGGCATAAGGACTCCTAAGTGTCAAGAAGCAGTCAAGGAATGTCCTTGAAACATCAGTAGGCACACCCATTTTTAGACATATAACTTTTCTGGCTTTAGTGTGTTACCTTGGTTGCCAAGGGAACAGCAGCAGTCCTTGTCAACAGCAACAGCTGTGGGTTTAGACTGGTACCCTTCCTCACCAACATGGCTTGTAGTTTGGATGCCAAGATTGGGAGTCAGGCCAACCATCTGGTTTTGTTCTTACCTAGTTGTGTGACCTTGAACAAGTCACCTTTCTACATTCTGTATTTTCCTCATCTTAAAAAAATTTTTTTTAAAACTCCATGCTTTGGCTTTCAGAATAAATTAATTTTAAAAATGCACAATGAACAATGAACAAATGAACAACCCAGCTTCCATGATACAAATTTAAGTTCTGGTCCTGAAGATTAAGAATTTCCACTTTGCTTCTCAGTCTTTGCCTTATTCCCTGAAAAAAATCTCTTGTATTGGAGGGATCTAAGGCCTTCAGGGATTGATTAGAGAAGAAATTTGACCTCTTCTCCATAAGAGTTCCAAGAACCAGAACAGAGAGTTTGGGTAAAACTGCTTAGTTTGAATGTAGCTTCCAGAAGGTAGGGAACAGATTGTAGTTGTTAAGCTGATAACTTATATATATATATATATATATACATATATATATATATATATATGTATGTATGTATGAACAGAGACCAAAGGCAGGAGAGACTAGACCTTTATCTTTGTCAAAGGCTTTCGGATTTTAGAGATAAGCCCTGCTACTAATCCTAGGTATTTAATTATTATTATTAATTAACTATGAGTGAAGTGGTTGGTTGGTGTTTCCTGGAATTCAATCTTTCGTTTATTCCTGTTTATTCCTGCAACCTGCTCAGGTTACCTAGTAGCTTGGGTGAGGCTGGGTGGGGAGGCTGACACAATGACTTTCTCTTTATTTGGAAAAGCTTGATTTATGATATATTTGTTCCTGCTGTTCAATGTAAAAAATAGATGCAAAGTGGTAGGTAATCTTTGAAAATCATTTGCAAGACATTCTGTTCCACTCATGGTTGTTTGAACTCCCTAAGGAGATTTAAGTCCCTGAAGCAAATTAATGAAGATGCTCGGTGTTTTTGCTAATGTTTCTTGGAGAATGGCTAGTTTAATACCTTTGTCAGCTCTGGGTTGAAGTTGAAAATGCAAGGTCAGTGGTGTTAACCACCAGCAGTTCCAGGATGCCTTTTCTGAGAGGAGACATTTGTACTACACTGTGGACTCATGGCCAGAGCTTTTCTAGTCGGCATTCTGTTGCTAACAGAGCTCTCCAATGGCTTCTTACCTTGCTTTTTGTAGTTCAATTGTTTTTTAGTGATTTCTGACTCTTTGTGACTTCATTTAGATTTTTCTTGGCAAAAATACTAAAGTGGTTTGCCATATTCATATCTTGATCATTTTACAGATGAGCAAGCTGAGGCAAAGTTAAGTAACTTCCTCAGGGTCACATAGCTAGTAAATGTTTGGATTTAAACCCAGCAACATGAGTCTTCCTGACTCCAAACTCAGCACTCTAGGCACTGTACCACTCAAATACCTTGGCTAGTTCATTGATTATTCAGGCTTGAGCTAGCTAAATGAGGAGAGAAACTCTGCCCTACTGACCACCTTGTCTCCTTTGTTATTTTGTCTCTTTGATGCTTTGACCTTGCATCTTTAGGTTCCATTTCTGGTGGCTGAAAGTATGTGATCTCCCTGCTCTTGATTCTAATCAGTAGCAGAATTTGGTCACTCTTTATTCTTCCTCCAATGCTAGTTTTGGAGAAAAGGAGTATGAAGTGAGGGTGGTAAAAAAAACAGTTATTTAAAGTTAATTTTATTTTTTAGTTTTGTGGGACTTTGAGTTTTTCAGCTTGATATCTTTTATGAAAGAGGTAGTGAAGGAGGATGTGGCAATCCCAGAATTTCCATGCTGACTCTGATCATCAGACACCAGCCTTTTAATATTGGTTAATGTTGTGTCATTTCAGTCATGTCCAAATCTTATTGACCCAAATTTAGGGTTTTCTTGGCAAACATTTTGGAGTAGTCAGCAATTTCCTTTTCTAGCTCATTTTACAGATGAGAAAACTGAGGTAAACAAGGTTAAATAACTTCTCCAGGGTCACATAACTAGTAAATGTGTGAAGTTATATTGGAATTCAAGTCTTCCTGACTCTATATGTAGCAGTTTATCTACACTGTCACCTAGCTGCTCTTGAACCTTCAAATGTCTCTCATCTCTTTTGCAGAACTGCTTCATTTCTTGGCCTAAAGGCTAGCTCTTCCTGCAAGCAAATGCTTTTTAACCATCACAGTCAAATAAGCACTAAAAACAGCCAACAAAGAAATTAAATATGTTTTATTGTTTTTTTTAAAGCACCAAAATTTAATGCAAAAGGAAAAAAATTCTTTGAAGTTTATTTTTGTTTGTTTATGACATAAAGCATCATTTCCCCCTCCAACCAGAATCCATTCATTGGCTTACAGAAACACAGAAGATTATGTTTTTCTTATTTAGAATATTGAAGAATTCCCATCCCCCTCCATCCCCAGCCATTATACATAATAGAAGACAAATCTATAAATCCAGGGACTCCTTAGCTGGATTTGGAAGCTGTCTTAGCCTGTTAGGTGAATGTCTTGCTGAAACTGACTGTAACAGTATTGAAATTATATTTCTCTCCTCTTGGAAGGCAGACTAGCAATCATTCTTAATAAAAGGCTCTCATTGTTTTAGTAAGTTACAGTCAGGTACTCCTTTCTTCTGTTCTTTCTAGGAGATGATATCATCTAGCAAATACCAGTTTTTAGTTAATGCCAGTGTTGGTGGGCTGGAAGAAATGAACATGGACTCATTCAGCCCTCAAATGTTAGAATTGGGAGAGGGGAAACCAGAGTCTTTTTTTTTTACGTTCAATTTTTATTTTAATTTTCTCAATTACATGTGAATGAAAAAATTTAACGTTTTAAAAAAAATTTTAGTTCTAAATCTTTCCCTTCCTCCCTCCCTTCATTCTTCTCTCTTTGATAAGAAAAACAATTTGATATAGACATGTGCAATTGTGCAAAATAATTCCATATTAGACATATGCCAAAAGAAAATGCAGACAAAGAAACAAGAATAATAAAGAAAATAAAAACAATATGATTACATCTGTATTAAGTTCTGTTAGTTATTTCTCTAGATGTGTATAGTATTTTTCATCATATTTTTCATCCTTCAGAATTGTCTTGGATTATTGTACTGATGAGAAGAGCTAAGTCATTCACAGCTGATCATCAAACAATATTGCTGATCCTATGTACAATGTTCTCTTGATTCTGTTTATTTCACTTTGCATCAGTTCATCTAAATCTTCCCAGGTTTTTCTGAAAGCATCCTGCTTACCACTTATTATATAGCACAAGAGCATTTATTCACATACAATCATATACCATAATTTGTTCAGTGATTCTCTAATTGATGGACATTCCCTCAGTTTCCATTTTTTTGCCACCACAAAAAAGCTTTTATAAATATTTTTGTATATATAGGTCCTTTTCCTCATTCTGTAATCTCTTTGAGATTGAGATTTTATAATAGTATTGTGAACTTAAAGCACAATTTTGGACAATTTGGGAACCATGAACCAGAATGGGAACCAGAATCTTGAAGGCAATCATTTTAGGACAGAAAAGAAGGCACTGAGGAAGAAACTTCATCTTTTGTATGTGAACATTATATTTATCAAAAGGAAGAGAAAAGGGTCAGTCTTGTGAGAAAAACAGCTTGAGAAATAAAAAAAGATATTGAGAGGAATGGTTTGAAAACAGTTCAAAGTCACAAGAACCTACTGAATGGCTATAATAATAATATTTACATTTACATAATACTTTAGAGGTTTTGAAGTGCTTATAGGTATTATCTTATTTGATTCTCACAACAACCCAGTGAAATAGTTACTATTGTTATCTCTTATTCTACAGCGGTAGAAACTAGGACTGAGAAAAGTTAAGTTGCTTGCCCCCAGTCACACAGCTAGTAAAGCATTAGGGGCAAAATTTGGAGCATGGACTCCAAGTCCAGTGCTCTGTCCACTGCATCACTTAGCTACAAGGTGTTAGTATCTAGCAATTCATTTACACATGACTATCTTTAGGTTTTTGAAGGATATAGATGAGAAACTATAAATCACAGCTATTTGGGAACCATGTAGAAATTGAATATTGTTTGTATTGCACTTAACAAAACTGTGGACTTCGGGTTTTTCAGCCTGAGTTTAACCTGATAGGAGTCCTGGTTTGAAGCATTAGAAGCCAGAAAAGTGGATAATGAAACCAAATCCTACCACTTGAAAAAACAGAACAAGGCAGAGTCAGAAGAATAGCTGGTTCGTGCTGAATCAGCTGAGGGTAGACTGAAGCCCAACAGGTTCTGCAGATGTTGGGAGCTTATTGGAGGAAATCTCTGTAGCTTCTGGAAATTAATCAAAGAAAAGCATTATTCTCTTTCTGTGTAGAGTTGGCTGGGTTTGTTGCTCTTCAATGCCATCTAGAACTTAAGAGCTAATTGAAGACAAAACATCTCACAGTTGTTCTGGGATCTGATTGGAGAAAAGCAAGATGGTCCTGCTTGTGTGAGAGCGGGCTGAGCTTATTTCCCATTAGCCCATCTAGAACTTAAAAAGAGAAGGAATCATTTAGAGTTTTAATTATGTTGTATTCTGTTGCTCTCTTTGGCTTCAAAGGTGAGAGTCTTCACAGAGTCCAGAAACTCAGTGAAAAGCTTTGCATTTCTAGGCTTTAGGCTATATCTTGTCACTGACTTAGCTTAAAACTGCTATAGCACTTATCCAGGGAGGAGACTTAGAAAACTTCATACCCCAGGCTTAGGATTGTTATTTCACTGAAAGGATATACTGCTGTATTTAAAATGGCTCAACATTGCTTCTGTGACCAGAAAAAGCAGAGAAACAGCTTTGACAAGAAGGATGACAAAGAAGTTCAAAGAAGGTGATATGGAATACAGATTTTTCTTTAAAAAATAGCATTGACATCCAGACTTGATCAGTGGAATAGAATAGGTACATCATACACAACAGTAAACGACCATTAATCAACTCAAAAACCCAAGCTTTTGGGACAAAAACTATTTGACAAAAATTTCTGGGAAAACTGGAAAGCAGTTTGATAGGAACTAGGCATAGATCAGCATCTCACACTGTATACCAATATAAGATCAAAATGAATATATGATTTATTTATTTTTTAAAATTTTTTTTTTATTAAAAGCTTTTTATTTACAAAACATGAGTGATTGTTCTACATTGACCTTTGCAAAAACTTTTTTTTGTTCCAAGCTTTTCCCCTCCTTCCCCCCACTCCCACCCCTAGATGACAAGTAATCTAATACATGCTAAATATGATAAATTATATGACAAATTCAATATATGTATACATATCTATACAGTTATCTTACTGCACAAGAAACATCAGATCTAGAAAGAGAGAAGAAAAAAAAACAACCTAAGAAGGAAAACAAAATGCATGGAAATATTCACAGAAAGCTTTAAAATGCTGTGTTGTGGTCCACACTCAGTTCCCTCAGGCCTCTCTCTGGATGTGTATGACTATCTTCATCACTGAACAATAGGAACTGGTTTGAATCACATCATTGTTGAAGAGAACCATGCCCATCAGAATTGATCATCGTATAGTCTTGTTGCTGTGTATAATGTTCTCCTGGTTCTCCTGATTTCACTCAGCATCAGTTCACGCAAGTCTCTCCAGGCCTCTCTGAAATCATCCTGCTGGTCGTTTCTTATGAATATATGATTTAAAAATAAAAATTGATTTCATAGGCAAATTAGGAGAGCATGGAAAAATATACTGGTCAGATCTATGGATGAAGGACGAATTTATGATCAAACAAAAGATAGAGATATTATGGTATGTAAAATGGATAATTTTGAATATATTAAATTAGAGAGGTATTGCACAAACAAAACCAGTGCAGCCACAATTAGAAGGAAAACAGGAAACTGGGGGAAATTTTTTACATCAAGTTTCTCTGATAAAAGCCTCAATTCTCAAATATATAGAGAACTGAGCCAAATTTATAAGAATACTAGTTATTCCCCAAATCTTATGTGGTCAAAGGAAATGAACAGGCAGTTTTCAGATGAAGAATTCAAAGCGATGCATATATCATATGAAAAAAATGTTTTAAATCACTATTGATTAGAGAAATGCAAATTAAAAAAAAAACCCTGGGATACCATCAGGTTGGCTAATATGACAGGAAAGGAAAACAGCAAATATTGAAGGGGGATATGGAAAAACTGGAACACTGCATTGTTCCTGGAGTTGTGAACTGATCCAACCATTCTGGAGAGCAATTCTGAACTTTGTACAAAGGGCTATAAAACTTTGACCCAGAAACACCACTACTAAATCTGTATCAAAGAAAATCAAAGAAGGAGAAAAGGACTTGGGTATAAAAAGTATTTATAGCAGCTCTTTTTATGGTGGCTAAGAATTGGAAATTGAAGAGATATCCATTTAATTCAGAAATGGTTGAATTAGTTATGGTATTTGATTGTAACGGAACATTATTGTATAAGAAATGATGAGCAGAATGATTTTAGAAAAACATGAAAAGACTTAAATGAACTGATGCAAAATGAAATGAGCAGAACTGGGATAACATTGTACACAATAATGGCAATATTGTATGATAAGCAACTATGAATGACAACTATTCTGATCAATACAGTGATCCAGGATAATTCTGAAGGGCTTATAATGAAAAATGTTATTTACCTCCAGATAAAGAACTGATGGAGTCTGAGTGCAGATCAAGATGTAATTTTTTAACTTTAGTTTTCTAGGGATTTTTTTTTGTCTTTTCTTCTTGTAATATGGCTAATATGGAAATATGTTTTTAATGACTTCACATGTATGTTATTGTTATTATTGAATCTTTTTAGATATACTTTCAGAGTACTACTTTCATTACCCCATTTGGGTATAATCCATATCAAATTGCTTGCCTTTTTGAGGAAGGGAGGAGGTAGAGAGGAAGGAAAGTATTTGGAACTCAAATTTTTTTTAAAATGTCCTTTTTTTTTACTTATAGTTAAGAAATATTTAATGAAATAAAAAAACATATTGGAGGGAAAAAAAGAAAATTTGGGAGCCATCTAGTTCATCCTTCTCTTTTTACAGATGAGGACTCAAAAGCATAGGACATTGCTAAATGACTTTTCCAAAATCTCAGAGGTACGAAATGGGATGTGAATCCAGAACCTTTGAGTCCAGAATGAGAATTCTTTCTGCTGTATCATGCCGTTCCCCATTGGATTGAGTCATCTATTATGGTCTTTTGTCCAAATTCATATATAGCTAGGGAAATAAAAGGGTTATGATTAAAACCTATCTCTCCCGAGTCCCAGTTTAGGACTCTTTTCATACTGTACACCATGCTGCATTGTATCCAGTCTTTACTTGCTATTTACTGAATAGATGCTGGGGGGTGCTGGAGACAGCTCATGTTGCCTGAGAGAATTGTTAAGTCTTTAGTGCAAGTATTTATATTTGATAAATCAGTAAACAATATAAATCAGAGCTTTTGCTTGTTGTTTTATTGATTGTCTACACTTAGGTGATAGAGAATGTTAATGCATATTAAACTTAAAAGTGTTAGGTTATATATATAATATAAATATAACATAATGAACATAATATAATATATTTCCCCTAGAAAACATAGTTGTTAAATATTTACATTTATACCATTGACGTATATGGGAGTGCTACAAGTTTATTTTTTGCTCATTCAGGACTGTACTTATAGGCTCTGAGTTATGGGTCTTTTGTTTAGTGCATTGAAGCTAAACTCAGTCTCCCATTACATAGTGTTCTTGTCAGTCATAAAGCATCCATTTGAAACAAGCCATGCACAGTAGAAAAGTCATTTTAAATCATCCAGGAGTCTTGTAAAATTCAAGCAGAGAATTAAATTTGGTGTATTCTGGAGAAAGGTATAAAGGTAGTTTTGAAATGAGGCTGATAGCTTTGAAATGAATTATCTAGCTTCTTCCCCTTTCTTTCCCTTTCTTGCTATTGCCATGGTTTTTCTGCTTTGAGTTTCTGGTTGGGGTGGGGAGAAAAGGGAGAGTAATGGGTAGGGTTTGCTTTGGGGGGAGGCTTTTCTATCCATTTGTGGCTTTACAGGCATTTTCAACAATGCTCTATTGTGTCTGTGAGGAACACTTTGGCAAAGTAAAAGATGCTGTTGGCATAGACTGAAGTGCTCCCATCCTTTGCCAGCTGTAGGCTGGTACCTCAAGTGACCCTTGTGTTCTGCTTTTATGCTTCTGCAATACCTACTTGCACCAGTTCTTAGCTTTGTGATCTTGACTAAGACAGCTTCAAACCATCCATAGAGTTGATCTTAATCTAAGGTTACCTTTGGGTTCCTTCCAGTTTGTTAATCAAGTCTCAGTATCAGAAAAAAATATTATAAGACCCTATATCATATGCAATAACAATTGACATTTATAATATGCTTTAATATTTGATTAGTATTTCACATACCTGTTATTACAAGTACTATACTTCAGGTATTTTATCTCCATTCTATTGAGTTGTGTCAGTTACGTTCAACTCTTTGTGACTCAATTTAGGGTTTTCTTGGCAAAGATACTAGAGTGATTTGATATTTCCTTCTCTGGCTCATTTTACAACTGAGAAACTGAAGCAAAAATGGTTAAAGTGACTTACCTAGAGTTACACAGCTAATCATTGTCTGAGGCCAAATTCAAATGTATGAGTCTTTCATGTAGTTGCAGAGCAGGAGAGTGAGGTTCTGAGTAGATTTGTAATGAGTAAACCTTTGAAGTAGGAATTTCAGGTTTTATGATGGTATCCCTTTATAGATGAAGATACTAAACTTCAGGGAGGTTAAAATATATTCCCACATTTAAATAGCTATTAAGCTTCAGAAGTGAGACTCACATTCAGATCTTGCTGACTCCAGCTATGGCACTCTATACCAAAGCTTCTTAAACTGTCATTCTCAACCCCATATGGGCGTTGTGTAACTGAATGTGAGGATTGTAAAATTATGATTTATTATCAGTAAGTGTTTGACTTGTGAAACTCTTTTATATACCTATGTACCCAGGATCACGTAAAAATTTTTCAAGCAAAAAGGGGTTTCAAAAAATTTTTAAAAAAGAAAAAAAAGAAAAGAAAAAAGGGGGTCTCAAGTGAAAGAGTTGATGAAGCCCTACTCTGTACCACATTGTTATCAGGGAAGATGGCTCAAAGCATCTCCTCTAAGCTCATTCTTTCCCACCCTGTTTGAACAACATAGAGATTCTCCAGAACTTGGCTAGCATCATCTTCAGGGTTCTAGAAATAACTCAGAATTGTCCCAGCAGTTGACACCATCTTGACACCTGAAGTTGGCACCTAAAGGTTTATGGGGATTGATTTCTCATCCACTTTTCCCTAATATCATCACTATTTCACATCTTCTAATATCTCTGAAATCTTTGAATTCTCAACATCAGTTACCTAATTAATACTAATTAATTTTTGCAAAGGAAAGCTTACTGAGAAGGTAGACCAAGAACAGAAATTTTAAAAAAAATCTTCTGAACCAGGGCATATGTTCCCTGCCCCATACCACTCAGTTCCTGGATAGAACAGAATCAAGACTACTGACATCTCCCGCCTCCCATTATGTTTTCATTTAGCAATTGTTTAACTTATGGATGGATCACTCCCTTTCCTGAAGAAGATGGTGTCAATTGCTGGCACAATTCTCAACTGTGCTGGGCGAATCCTGTTGCTTTTTAGGAATAGCTATTCACTGGGCTTAGCAAATATGGCTATTAGCAAACTGTTTAAGATCTTATGATCTCTGGAGGCTCTTTTAATCTTTTGGAAATTAAAAAGCGATCACAGTAGGGATTATTTTATTCCCTATTTCTAGCATACTGTGTTGACACATTGTGGGTGCTTGATAAATACTTATTGATTGATTGATAGCTATTGATAGTCATAAAGCAACCATTTGAATGAAAGCTTGTACAGGAGATAAGCCATTTTAAACCATCAAGAAGTCTTGTAAAATACTGGGAGACAGTTAAGCTTGGTGTATTCTGGAGAAAGGAATAAAGGTAGCTTTGAAACGAAACAGAAAGAGCAGTGCCATGCATTTACTGCCCAGGGAGATAAAACAGTTGCCACTGAAACCTGTGTTTCTTATAGTAGCTCTTTCTCTTCACTTGAAAATCATCCCAGGAAGAGAAAACTTTTCTTTGTTCAAGATCTTTGTGTACACATCCCCTTCTAGTTTAGCCAGTTAAAAGTCTTTTTGTCACTATTCAGTAAGCTAACAGGAAGCAGTTAGGATACCTTCACATGCTCTGAATTGGGGATGGGGCCTCTCCACTAGACTTTCCTGGTCTTCTTACACCTCATTCTCCAACACATACTCTGATTCTATCTCTCTACTCCCAGTATTTTCTCTGACTGCCCACCATTCCTGGAACATCTTCTTTTCTCCACTCTGCTTACTGACCTCCCTGGCTTCCTTTGAGTCCCACTTAAAATCCCACTTTCTACAGGAAACCTTCCCCAAAGACTCAATTCCAGTGCCTTTTCTCTTTTATTTCCTTTTTGTCATACACTCATATATATATATATATGTATATATATATGCATTAATTGATAGGCTCCCTTAGTAATTCATCCATTTGTTTTCTCCAAAAAATTATCAAAAGACTCCTCTATAACACCAAACATATTATTTTCTATCGTGCTTAGACAAAATGGTGATTTATGATGACATATGTGACAAATGAAAAGTTCAAGAGACACAATTTCTGGGTAATTAATAACCATTTTATTAATTATGGCTAGCAAATAATTATAGCCGGAGGAGTAAGTGAGGCTGGTGACTTTGGATAGCCTTCCCTCACTTAAATGCAATTCATTTTCAAGTCATGGTATCACCTTGCTGATGTCACAGTCCTTTTGAGAATGAAGGACAACAAAGAAGAAGGGGAGTAAAAAGGTACTCAGTGTTTGATTTACACCAGGCACTTATTTCCTACACGTTAAATAAATGCTTAACCTAAAAGGCTCTCATGAGTAGTAATTAATGGGAAGACAAAACAAATAGGAGTAATAATTATTAATAGAATGTACCGGGAAATTAAGAGTTAAAATCTTCAAACTATAAAGTTGGGATTGTTGAATAAGCATTTTACATTTCAGCCAAGCCAGGGATTAAGCTTGTATTGGCTATCTTTTCAAAGAGCTCTTTTCCAAAGTGCAGCTTCCATAGACTGAGACCCTGTATCTCTAAACCTTTCTAGCTCACAAAATTGCTTTCTATTTGATATCAAAGTTTAGTCACCTAGATGAAGTGAAAAAGAAAAAAACAAACAAACTCAAAAGAGAACATTTCCCTCCTTCCCCAGCTAGCACCTGAAAACAATGGACATCCTGCTATGGTAGAGAAGGACCACCTTCCCAGACCCTTCTTGAGAAGTCCCAAAGTCACATACCATCTGGAGGATTGAAGAAAAAGGAGAAAGAGACCCTCTTTTTCAAGTTTCACTGACTCATCAACACTTCCTATTCAGTGATCAATAAGGAGATTGCTTCAACATCCTCAAAGCTCTTGAGTCTTTCAGTCATCTGCCATTCATGCCTTTATAGAGTCCTGAGAAAGTTCAGGATCTCCAAACTGCCCAAGCACTGAGTTAGCCTATGCAATTAATTGGGTAACTTTATGCATAATGAAAACCTGTGAGGTGGACTTCATAAACATTTATATTCAATATTTTAATTTATTGGAGGCATACAATATACATCTTATTGTAATATGATGGCCTCTCACTTGGTTCTTTCTTGTCCCCTTGCCCCTTCCTTTTCTCAATCTTCTCTAAAATTACCTATCTGCTTTTATGCCCTTTGGAAACCTTCTATGCTATTTATGCCATTTTACCCTTTTGTCTCATTTTGTTGTTTTTCTGTAGTTTTAGTTGTGTCCAACTCTTTATGACTTCATTTAAGATTATCTTGGCAAAGATTCTTCTCTGGTTCATTTTGATGAGAAAACCAAGGCAAACAAAGTTAATTGACTCAGCTGGATCATACCGATAAGTTCATACTTGAACTTAGAAAGATGAGTCTTCCGACTCCAGACCTAGCACTCTATACACTGTGCCATCTGGCTGCCTCAGAATCATAGAATTTTAGAGCTATAAGGGATCCTAGAGGCTTCCTTTCTTTTTCTCTTTTCCTTTCCTTTCCTATTTTTTCCACAGAAAAATTAACTACTAATATTTTTATATTGCTTTATAACTTACTTTCTTCATAATGACCATATGAGGAAAAGATTCTTATCTCCAGTTTAAAAATGAGGAAACTGAGACTCAGAAAAATTAAGTGACTTGCTCAATGTTTTCTAATAAGTGTCAGATTCAGGACATAGCGGGTGCTATATAAATGTAAATTATTATTTTAATTTATTAGTCACTCTGCCTTACTGCTTAATGGCATGAGAATACAGGCAAGGATGAGGTAGAGGAGGAGAAAAGATGTAAGCTGCATAATTATGTTTCCATACAAACACCTGGGCAGAGTATAAAGTTATAAAGCATTTATTACTATTAATAAATTGTGACCAAAATGCTACATACACAAAAAGTAAAAAGAGTTCCTGCCTTTAAGGAGCTTTTATTCTAATGGAGGAGACAATATTTTATGAATATACATATACAGGATTCATACAAAATAATTATAAAGTAAATTTAGAGAGGAAGATACTCAACTAGCTAAGAGGACTGGCGTAGACTTCCAGAAGGTGTCTGGTAGCATATCTTGAAGACAGTCAGAAATTCTAAGTGTTAAAGAGGGAGAGAATTTTAGGCATGTTGAATAGCTAATACAAAGACACAGAGTTGGATAAGAAACAGTAATTAGGCTAGAGTGTGGATTGGAGCACTGTGTAAAAAGACAGGAAAGATAGAAAGGATGTAGGAGATGAGGAGTTTTAAATGCCAAATAAGGAAATTTATATTTGATCTTAAAGGTAATAGGATTATTGAAATTTATAGAGTATGGGAGGAATATAGTCAGTCCAATGCGTTAGGAATATTAGTCTTTCATCTGTGGAGACTGGAATGTGGAGAGAGACTTGAAGCAGACAGACTTGGAGAAGAAACAATTAGGAGCTTGTGGGATATCTCTGGTTAGAGAGGATGATCCAGAAACTAGAGTAAGAAGGATTTTTCAGATTGGTAAAAGGACAACCAAAAGAGGATAGTTCTTGAAAACACAGAGGAAAAAGAAATACCAAGGAGAAGGCCATCAGTAATGTCAAAGACTTTTTTATTTTTCAATTTTTCAAGTATAGGTGAGAGGTTATCTCCAGTTTATTTTGTATATACCTTATTTGTACATAGTGATTTGCATGTTTTGTCCTTCTTTAGACTGTGAGATCCTTGAGATCAGGAAGTTTTCTTGCCTCTCTTTGTATCTCTAACATTTAGCACAATGCCTGGTACATAGTAGGAACCCACCTCCCAATGATTCTAAATTCTTATATGTCATAATCTAAACAAAATATTCTTAAACTGTGAGTCACAACCTCATGAGACCATGTAACTGAATGTGGGAATTGTGAAATTATGATTTATTACCAATAAAAGTTTGATTTGTATACCTTTTTTATATACCTTTATACCCAGGATGGCATAAAAATTTCTTGGGTGAAAATGGGGTCAAGAGTGGAAAAAGTTTAAGAAGCCCTAACCTAAACCACATTCCTCACCCCCCATCACCTGATTCCTTATTACCAGTTTACTTTAACTTCTCACCCTAAAGTTCTAACCAAATAACAATATACCTTTCCACTGTACCCTCAGTTCCATAGGCAATAAGCTTCTTTTCATCTTAAATCTTTTCCTCTCCCACTCTTTTTTCACTTTCTTTTTAACCCTTTACAATCTGGCTTCTGGACTCATCATTCCACTGAAACCGATTACTCCAAAGTCACTAATGATTTCTCAATTGCCAAATCCAATAACCTGTTCTCAATACTCATTTTCCTTGAAGTTTTTGACACTTCTAATGAGCTTTTTCTTGGTAATTCTTTTTCCTCTATGTTTTAGGACACTACTCTCTTCTGGTTCTCCTACTAATCTAAAAAATTCTTCTTACTCTCCTTTGCT
The DNA here is from genome assembly GCA_023553655.1 of Myrmecobius fasciatus. Taxonomy (NCBI): domain Eukaryota; kingdom Metazoa; phylum Chordata; class Mammalia; order Dasyuromorphia; family Myrmecobiidae; genus Myrmecobius; species Myrmecobius fasciatus. The sequence goes on along the minus strand of JAJPUD010000205.1, from coordinate 219,016 downwards.
GATTTCTCATATAGATCATCCCCACTAACCACAGATGTCCCACAGGCTTCTGTCCTGGTCTCTTTTCTCTTCTTCCTTTATATTACTTTACTTGGTGATCTCATTAGCTCCCATAGATTTAATCATTATCTCAATATTGATTAATCTAAAAACTACCCATCCTGCCCTATTCTGACTTTTAATCTTACATCTCCAACTATCTTCCAAACATCTGAAATGGAAGTCCAATAGACATCTTAAACTCAACACACCCTAAATCAAACTCATTTCCCTCCTACTTCCCACCATTTATATTACTGTAAAGGACAACGTTCTCCTTCTAATCCTTCAAAGTCACAACCTAGGTATCATCCTTGACTTTTTAACATTCTTCAACTTCTTTCTCCCCCACCTCCAGCCCCAGTCAAATCTATTGCCAAAGCCTATATATCAACTTAACTTCTGCAATATTTCTTAAACGCACTCTCTTCTTTCCTGTTACCAAGAGAGTTACCTATTACCTGTTACACTGCTACCACTTTGGAACAGGCCCTTATCATCTCACATTTGGATTAGGCAAATAGCTTGTTGGTGGGTTGCCTACTTGGTCTCCTTACTCCCGTTACCTCCCATCAGCCACCAAAATAAATTTCACCCCCCCAATTCAAAAAATTTCAATGGCTCTCTATTATTATTTTGAAAATCTTCTGGGATTTTCCCATTTTGTATGGGAAGCCAAGCAAGCTGTACCCCTCTTAATTGTCGTCTTTCTTGTAATTATTTCCTATTTATCTTGTATAATGCTTGTTTGTACAAATTTGCTTGCGTATGTCCCCCATTGAATTGTGAACTCCTTGAGAGCAGGGATTGTCATTTGCCTCTTTTTGTATCTCTATCACTTAGCATAATACCTGGTTCATAGTAGGTGATTAATAAATGTTTATTGTTGAGATAAGGTGGTGATTGTGAATGAAAAGAAGGGGACTTATAAAAGATGCTGTGGGAAAAAAAAAAACTAGTAAGATTAGAACAGAGCCTTGTGGGAAGGGCTCATTTTTAAGGATTGTGGTGATATGACAAAGACACCAAGAAGGAGTAATCAGTTAGGTAGGAGAAAATCAGGACATATAACCTAAGGGAAGAGAATGACTAAGAGAAAGAGGACAGGGTCATAAGTTGCAGGAAAATCAAAAAGCTTGAGAACTGATTAAATCCTTTTCTAATTTAGCAATGAAGAAATCACTGAACATGTTTAGAGAGCAGTTTCAGTAGAGTGGTAAATTCAAAAGCCAGATTATAAGAGGTTAAGACAACTGAAGCAAAAGTATGTAGACAGCAAGAAATAAATTACCTTTTTTTTTTTTTTTTTGATATTTGGTTACAAATGGGAGGAGAGACAGTAGATGATCACTTGAGGGCATATCAGGGTCAAGTGAAAGGTAGTCTCCCTCCCACTCCCCCAAGTTGGAAGAGCTCTAAACAGGTTTTTAAGTCAGTAATGATTTTGCTTATAGGGGAAAGTTTTTGTTAAGGGATAGCAGTATTTGTTCTCTCACCAAGATGAGTGACCTTGGAGTCAAATTTAACTCTTTATTGTTCTTCACTGGCCTTATCCAGTAAATTGCCAAATTCTGTCAATTCTACCTGTAAAGCATCTCTTACATCTGTTCCCTTCTTTCCATTCATATGATTATCACTTTTTTCAGGCCCTCATCACCTCTCACTTCCTTATTACCTGCAAAAGCCTCCTTATTCATTTTCTGCATCTAGTCTCTTGGTTTTCCAAACCATTCTTCATATAACGGTCCAAACTAATATTGTTAAAAGACGGGTCTTACCACAGCAAGAAACTTTACCCAAGAAACTCCAATGCTCCCCTGTTTCCTAGAAAAAAACCCACCATAGATTCCTTTGTTTGGAACTTAAAACCCTTCATAGTTTGGCTCTAACCTTTCTTCTCCAGGGTTATTTCACTCCTCTTTGTGTTCTACATTCTAATCAAACTCACCTACTTTCTGTTCCTAGTACATGACATTCTATCCCCCACAAGCCTTTGCCTGCATTATCCCCTAAGGCTGGAATGCATTTCTTCTTTACTTCTGCTATACAATCTCTTGTTTCTTTCAAATGCAGTTTGGGATTTCCCTGTTCTTATGAAATCACAATCAAACCCAAAATAATTTTGCATATATCTATCTAGCTGTTGTTCCCACTTCTCCCAGTAGAAATATAAGCTCCCTGAAGTCAAGAATTTTTTTGTCTTTGCATACTCAGTGCCTAGCAGTGTCTGATTTATAACAGGTGTTTAATCAGTGCCTGGAATGAAATTCCCTTATCTTTCAGACTATCCCCACAGCTAAGCCTTCTCTGAACCACTCTGCAAAGGTGCACAAAGGGATGGGGTCTGATTCATCTGCTGGTGTTTGGAACTAAAGTCAACTCATGGTTTAGGTTTAGTCCAGGCTTTTGGGTCAAAATAGTACCTTCCTCTAAAGTCTCTTTAGCACCTGTATTCTGATGGGTTTTCAGCCCAGCTAACATTCATAGAAACCCATGAAAGTTTACAAAACCCCCTTTTCACATGTTGGAACAAGAAAAGAAGGATTTTTCAGGTGAAACAGACATGTGTTCTGTTTAAGGAGGGGAACTTGAGAAATAAGCCCCAGGCAGATAATGTGGACTTAGTTCCTGACAGTATAATTATGGGCCATTAAAAAAAATCATTAAATTATAAATGGAACTAAATGACCTCTGACTTATCTTCCAATTCAGAGATTTGGTGATTCTAGGAAAATAGTTTAATAAAGAACAAGCATAATTTTAGCTTTCTTTCATTTAGAAAATCATAAAGCTTTTGGTAAACATGATTAATTTTTATACCCTAGAGCTATGCTGGTATACCCTGCTTTTCAATAAATATTTCCTGGGGAAAATTTTTCTGCCAACTTTTCTATTTGATTTCTAATTTTTCTTATTTTTATTTATAAGACTCTTTTCCAGGGAAGTTTTTATTTTTTTTCAGACTGATCTTTGATAGAATGTGACTCTTGAAATCTTTAACTTCAAGTTTTTTCATGTAGTTAACGATATGGAAATACTTATGGAGTACTAGGGGATGTTTCTATTTAAGGGAACTAGCTATTGTGAGATTGATTTCTTCTGTGAAGCAGAGAATATTTTTGTAGCGTAAATAATAACCCCCTAATTTAGCAATGTGATGTTAGGATTTCTCTGCACACCTGTAATAATAAAGTTACTACCACCTGTTTAGAATGAATGCAATATCTGTCTGCTAGAGTGGTGCATAATCATGGAATTACAGAAATATTTTCCTTCCCTTTTCCCTTCCCCTCCTCCATCCCTTCCTCTTCCTTGTATTCCTTCTCCTCTACTTCCTTTTCCTCCTCTCTCCTCTTTCCTCTCCCTTCCATTCCCTCCCTTCCCTTTCCCTTCTTTCCTCCCCAGGTCATATGGTTACTCTTCTACTTCCAGCCAAGATCAATACTAAACAGCCCAGGGTAGAGGATATCAGTTCTACATTTCTGGGCAATCCTATTATGCATTCACTAAAACTTAACAGTAAAAATGATCTCTTTTATGAGACTGGCTGAACTTTTGTTGTGCTGCAATCTTCTCTAGCTCAGTCATTTTAGGAATATTCAGCATTTGTTCAACACTTGCCCATTACCATGCTACCAAGTCACCTCTCTTACTTGGTACAATGTTAAGATCACTATTCTTAGAGTTTGAAGACCCGAGTTCAAATCCCACTTCTGACACTTAGTACCCATGTGACTTTGGGCAAATTACTTAAACTCCATAAGTGTTTAGTTTTAGCATTTTTTAAAATGAGAGTTTTGGAATGGAACATTTCTGATGTACTTTCCAGCTCCATGACCTTCTTCTTTTCTAGATTAAATGAGCTTCCTCACAATTTTCTTCATTGATGTTGGAGGTAGTAAAGAACAGTTTCCCATATTAACCAAAAGCCCTGCTTAAAGTGGTATTTAATGATGAATAATGTTTCATGTCAATCAAGTGCCTAATAGAAAGGTATTACAGGAAAATTCAGATTTGTAAGGCAGAGGAAAGTGATCTTTGTTTTACAAAAGAATTTACTTTATAAATCCTTTCAGTAGTGAATATTTAAAGTATTCAGTAGACCTGGGGAACTCAATTATTATTACTATCTATTTTGTTTCCTACAATTTTTCTGAAACACGTCTGTCACTTTAAGGTACATGCATAGCATTCCCCCCCCCCCAAGATACATGGGTTGCTTTAGTTAAAAATAATCATCCCTTACGGGCTTTGTATTGTGATGAATCCTGGGCAGGTGCTTTTAGTGGAAAATGAATTGGGCCCAAACTGGAACACTTTGGGAAATTATATAATGCTTTCAGTGATCCTAAGTAGTTGCTCTCTGTCACCCAAATCTGTCTTTTAACATCAGTATTTTCTCCATGATTCTATATGACTGAACATTAAGGAAAGCCTCAGTTTTGGAAGTGTCAAAATTACAGATGCCCTCAGAGACAATGAAAAGATGAAGGGCACAGTATACTACCAGCATGGCTAAAGGCTAGAATTGAAGCTGTCACCAAAGACATGACCACTGGGCTCCTTCTAGATCTAGGTGTGATCTTATGTATAAGTGGAGAAAATGGGAGATATTATATGGTATGAGCAAAAGATAATAGGGTGGACAGCCTGAGTGGTCTACTGGTAGCCATGAAATGTTAAAAGGACCAATAGAAGACCTCTAGAGCAGGGATGAGGAACTTTTTTTCTGCCAAAGGCCATAATATCATTTGTGGCCCATACAGAATTATCAACTTAGAGAACTCAAGAAGTGGGAGGTTGTTGTGCTTAGTTTTCAATTCATCATCACCTGAAGTTGTCTTAGCAAATGATTTTGGGGACATACAGCTCACAGGCCAGACTTTAAAGAATAGGGTTAAGCAGAGAGAGGGATCTGAATGTGGACCACAACATAACATTTTCATGCTCTCTATTGATGTGGACCACAACATAACATTTTCATGCTCTCTATTGATGTTTGCTTACATTATGTTTCCCTTCTCAGATTTTTTTTTTGTAGATCCAATTTTTCTTGCACAGCAAGATAACTGTAAAAATATGTATACATATATTGGATTTGTCAAGTATTTTAACATAATTAACATGTATTACACTTCCTGCCATGTAGGGGAGGGGTGGGGGCCAAAGGGGAGAAAATTTGTAATGGAAAGCTTTGCAAGGTTCAATAATGAAAAATTACCCATGCACATATTTTGCAAATAAAAAGCTTTAATAAAAAATTTTTTTAAAAGAATAGGGTCAAAATTAATAATTAAGTTTTATAGGAAAAATGTAAGCAAGAATTGTGGGGCATGTAGTAGACATCCTGACATCTAGGGGAGGGGAGGGGACTGGGGGTAAAATATGTAACGGAAAGCTTTGTAAAGATCAATGCTGAGGAACTACCCATACATATGTTATACAAATAAAAAAAGAATTGTGGGGCAACTAGATGGCACAGAGAATAGAATGCCAGGCCTAAAATCACAAAGACTTATTTTCCTGAGTTCAAACCTGGCCTCAGACACTTCCTAGTTTTAAGCTTTTTCACTTAACCCTGTTTGCCTTAATTTCCACATCTGTCAAATGAGCTGGAGAAGGAAATGGCTATATTTGTGAAGGAAATCCCAAAATGGGTCACAACTGAAAAATGACTGAACAAAAAGAAAAAGAATTATATGGGTTAAGTTGTGAAGGAATCAAAATCTGCACTGCTAGAGGAATGATCCATTGAAAATACTGAAGTCTGTGAGTCTGTGTATGTGTATGTATGTGATAAAAAAAAAATGGAGAGAGAAACAGAGAGAGATGAAAGAGCAAGAGACACAAAGAGTCAGAGATTCACAGAGATAAGAGAGTCTGCATGGTAAACTGAACAAAGTTTTAGCTTATAATATATATGTGTGTGTATATATATATGCATATATGTATATATACATATATATATATCATACCTATGTATCTTTCAGATCCTAGGGCTATGAAGTGGCGCAGTAGTTAAGAGTCCTGGATTTATACTTACTAGTTGTGTGATCCTGGGCAAGGCTGTTACGCTTTCTTAGCCTCAGTTTCCTCATCTGCAAAATGGGGATAATAACAGCACTTGTTTCATAGGGATCGTGTGGGGATAAAATGACATAACTTGTACAGTTTTTTATAAACCTTAAATTGATATATGAATGCTAGTTATTATATCTACATTGGGAGAGGGACAAAATCTGTGAAGTTATTGATAGAAGTAACCCCTTGGTCTGTAACAATGCAAATAAGAATCTTCTCTGCATCTTTTAGTTTCAGAGTTGCTTAGAAGACTGAGAGGTTACATTAACTTGCACAGGGTAAGCAGGATTTGAACCCATGTCTTCCTAGCTTTTAAACTGACTCTTTAACCATATGCATTCTGCCTTTTCATTAACACATACATACAAATTATATATTATATACAATATATTACATATTATATTATATATAATTATATATTATATTACACATACACATACACATACATTATATATTATATTATATTACACATATTATATATACATTATGTATCATATTATACATATTATATATACATTATATATTATATTTCACATATATAATATCTATATATACTATATATACATGTTATATTATTGCATTATATAATATAGATATAATATTATTATATTGTCATATATACATCATATTGTTACACACATACAGTATAGATTATATATTACATTATTATACATATACGTTCTGTGTTATATATCCATTATACATTATATACACACATATATATCCATACCAGTATACATATATATATTTTTTTTTGGGGGGGGGATGTATCCATTTAACCAAAAGGGCCCTTCTGAAATATCTTTGTTTCTGCTACTGATTCTTCACTGGACACCAGTAACTCAGCCTTCCTGTTTATGCTTCCCATTTTCCATCTAGAAAGTTAGCTCAACAATATTGCTTACTGCCTTTTTTCCAGAGAATGTATGAGGTCATTGCGTTAACCTCAGCAAACATCCCGGCTAAGTGCCTTCTTACATCAATAAGGAGGGTTTATAATGGAATAGTAGCCCTCAAGAGGGGTGTTTATTGTAGCTGCTTTCTTGGGGAGGCCCATGAGGAGGAGGAGAAGGGAGTTTCAGCTGCTAGTTTTAGGGATTAGGATGATTTGTATTTTCATCTTGGATTTTCCACTTAGTGTGTGATCTTTGAAGAGCTCTTTACCATAAACCCTCCTGTACCTCAGTTTCCCCATTCTAAGGTGGAGAACAAAAGTAAGTACATTTGTCATGCTCCTCCTGGGCATTATAGGGCATTGTTGATTAGTGAACTTAATCTACAGCAATTTTAATTGACAGCATTTTGAACCTCTTAAGTGAAAAACATTCTTCTATCTGTCAATGAGAGGTAGGAGTAATAGATTAACTCTGCTCCATGTCTTACTCCCCCATTCCTCTCCTCATCTCCCCACCCCCTGTTTTTATGTGACTAACATTTTCCGTTTATTTCTGTTCCCTTGAAGTGATTTTCTGGACAAGCTTACTTTTGTTTTTAGAGAACTATTCTCCTCTGTCATTTCCTTTCCATTCTGAAGAGTAGGCAACCCACTCAGCCTATCTGATAAGAAGGGAAAAGGTTGCCAGTGTCCCTGATTATGGAGAAGTTTGCTTAGGCTGGTAGTCCCTTAAATGAGCAACTCTCCTTCCTGTGCAGTGAATTTCCAGTCTCCTAGAAAACTTTTCCAGCCCAATTGGTGATAAAAGATGAGGAATTGTTATTACAGAGTGGCTTCTATTTTGGGGACTGATAGTCAAAGACTAACATTATAAACATAGTATTTATCAGGGAGTTTTCTGACACCCCGGGATTCTCTTTATCAAAGGCCTCTTTCCCAGTATGACACATTGGGACATCTGTGGGATCCAGAAACAAAGAAATAGTAGTTGCTGCTATTTTGATGCACTGACGTAGCTGTTTATGGCTTCTAAAAGTATTTTGTAAGACCCAGTATTTTCTTGGGTCTTCCTTGGCTGGTTGTTATTTTTATTACCAACCCAAAAATGATACAACTGAGATAAGAAACATGCAAATGGCAGCTTTTGTCTTAAAATTCCAGGATCTGGCCTTGGCTAAGGGTAACCCACAACATGGTACAGTGTAAAGAACACTGGAGATGGCAACCGAAAACCCCAGTCTGGTCGTGGCTTTGCCATTGGCAAAATTTGGGGCAAATTATGTCCCTTAAATGGATCTCAGCTCTATCATCTGTAATATGAAAGACTTAGACTAGTTTGCATTATGTTTTCCTTCTCAAATTTTTTTTCTTATAGATCCAATTTTTCTTGTACAACAAGATAACTGTATAAATATGTATACACACAATCGATTTGTCAAGTATTTTAACATAATTAACATGTATTAGACTATCTGCCATCTAGGGGAGGGGGTGGAGGGAAGGAGGGAAAAATTTGTAACAGAAAGCTTTGCAAGGGTCAATGATGAAAAATTATCCATGCATATGTTTTGCAAATAAAAAAAGTTAAAAAAAAGAATTAGACTAGTGATTTTCAAGTTTCCTTTTAACTCTAGCTGTCAGTGATCCTATGACATACTGTCTCTCTAGCAAGAATTTCCCATCAAGGGGCAGCTAGGTGGCGCAGTGGATAGAGCACCAGCCCTGAAGTCAGGAAGACCTGAGTTCAAATTTGGTTTCAGACATTTAACATTCCCTAGCTGTGTGATCCTGGGCAAGTCACTTAACCTCAATTGCCTCAGCAAAAAAAAAAAAAAAGAATTTCCCATCAAAGCAACTAAAATTAGTCTGATAGCTAGCTCAAGGGGCATTTCTAGAGTGCTAATGTTATCATTCCTTAAGTTTTAAATTCAGTGATCCTTACAGCTGCTCTGATGAACCTGTGGCTTGAGATATGTCAGGAATGATAACATGGAAGGAAGGTTGCATCTGTGGGGCAATAAGAATTCAGCACAAGGATTCAAATAATGTCCTGAGAATTCACTCTTTGACCAAGAGGCAGCAAAGGGGTGAAGGGATTATGTAGCCCTTTTTAGTGGATTTCCCTCCTAAAAGTAGGGAATTTCAAACCTTTCTCTGCCAAGAGAACCTTTCTTGACCAAGAGGCAGCAAGGGGGTGAAGGGATTTTTAGTGGATTTCCCTCCTAAAAGTAGGGAGTTTCAAACCTTTCTCTGCCATACCCTAGGCTGTCTAACCAGTGAAAAGGGTGGGGGGGCAGGAAGCAGTCCATTATTGGTCTTCACTGATTGAATTCGTATCAATGAGGGGATGGAAACAAGAGGTAGATCTGTCAGATATTACTCAGTTACAAAATGTAATTTTATCATTGTTAGATCTGGCCTGCCCCAAAGCTTGCTCAAACATTTGCACTATTTCCCTTATATTCTAGGAAAAAATATGGGATGAGCGATGGACCTTCCTTCTTCCGATGCACAGACTGTATTATTAGAGATCATGTCTCAATAGTCTCCATTAAGTACCTGCAGCCACATAAGCACATAAATGTAGAATGGCCAATAGATATTAAACATTACAGGTGGGAGGGATCCTATTTAATCTAATTTCTTCTAGTCTACTTCATTCATTTTATAGAAAATGTAGAACAAGAGATATGGAATGATCTCTTTAGTTTCCCAAACTGGTTGATATTGGTGATAGATTCCAGTCCCTGACACCAGATCCATTTTTTTCCCCAATATATCCCAGTACCCTAGATGAGGACTGGGTCAAATTGTCAAGAGTTCTCTTCCATTGAGAATAGGAAGAATAATTAGCATTCTGGTCTCTGTTTCATCTAGAAACTTGGGGCTCCCACTGTATACCATTCAGGAAGAGTTGGTGACCTAGGAACCAAGAAAACTCTTCTTTAATAAGTCCCACAAATCCTGCCAGGTGCCATGGTAACTTTTGTCCCTCCATTACACATTTGGCCTCAAGAGCCATATTTTTAATATTTCAATGAATCTTCCACTGAAAGGGAAGCCTACTAGTTGATTTCTCATTCACAATGACAATTGGAAAATACCCTCATTTATAGACAGGTAACATTGAGATCTCAAGAGAGAGTCCAGGGAAGGAAACCCCATAACCAATTACTGGTAACATTGTTTTGAGGGAGAAACTCCAAACTGTGCCTACTTTTTCCTCTTTTGGTTTAGAAAAACCCCTTGGCCTAGTTTTTAGTGTTGGTTTGCCCCTCCCCCCAAAAAAACCCTCAAATCTATTTGCAGGCAATTAGATGAAGGTACTCTTTATTATTATATCCTCCCTCTTGCTGTGCCTTCAGAGAAGATAATATAATCAAGGTATGTAAGCCCTATAGAATTTCACCCTGATCTCTGTAGATTTCTTCTGTGTAATAAACCTTGATTTTTGCTTATTTTGAAGGAAAATAACCTATCCATCATTTCCTGTCAGGAACATACCACTGATTTTGATGTCTATTTATCACTTTTTCTTCTAGATAGAAAGTACTGACTTACTACCTTTGAATATGGCTTTCCCTGAATGGCTGGCATTATTATCTTGCTTGTTCCAATAACTCAGTCCTTTCTTGATACCTTGACAAGGACAGATATTACCTGCAGCAGTCTACTGGAAAATTTCTTTCAAGTCGTCATTGATCCATCAATAACTATTTTATATATTTGATCATTAAACAGTTTCTAAATCTACCTGATTGTGCTATAATCTAGCCCATATATTTCATTTTGTCAGCAAGGATGACATGAGGAATTTTGTCATATTTTTTTTCTTTCTGAAATCCAGGTATGAATTCAACTGATCCACCAGTCTAATAATCCTGTCAAGAATTTGAAAGGAATTTAGTTTGGCATGAATTGTTCTTCCTGAAATTGTGTTAGTTCTTAGTAATTGCTACTGCCTTTTCTAAATGCTCAGAAACCACCCCTTTAATGATATATTCTAGGAATTAAGCTCCCTGTTCTGTGATTCAAACACAGTCCTTTTTTCTTTTCTTTTCTTTTTTTAAAAATTGGGACATTTACACATTTCTAATCTTGAGTCATCCATCCTATTTTCCAAAATCTTTTAAGACTCAGTGGTTATGTCAGCAATCACAATGACTACTTTAAACATACTGGGTTATAGCTCATCTGGTTCTTGGTACTTTAACTCATTGAGTAAAGCACAGTGTTCTTATCATTTCACTTATGTTTTAAATTTCAACTCTCTATTTACTGTATTTGTTTTATTCTTTTTAACCCAAAGATGATACAAGCTTGGTAGAGAAAACAGAACCAAACAATTGCTAAAACAGGTTTTACTTTCTCTCCCTTATCAATTATAATTGACTCATTCACACAAGTATTATTCCTATTCCTTCTTGGCTCTTCTTGGCTTCTCAAATCAGCCCCTAATGATTTATTAAGCATCTACTCTGTAGGAAACATTGTGCTAAATGTTGTGACAGAAAATCAAGAGAGAAGCAGTTCCTATGCTCAAGAAACATGTTAAGTTTTAATGGAAGTGACAGCAGAGACATATAAGTATATATGGAATATATGTGAATTGAATACAAAGTTGTTTTGTGAGAGGATGTCCTAGCAGCTAGAGAATCAGGAAAACCTTGGGTTTTGAACTTGAAAGGAAACTGAAGATTCTAAGAATTGGAGGGGAAGATAGTAGTATATTGTTGACATGAGAGACTGAACAAAGCCAAGGAGAAGGGAGATGGTATATGATGTCTAGAATAATAACACTGAAAGGAAAAGTTCAAGGAGGGGAATAGAGTGCAAGAAGACTAGAAAGGTAGAATGAAGAAGGTTTTAAATGTCAGACAGAGGCAATAGGGAGCCATTATAGTTTATTGGGTAGGGGAATGACTTGGTTAGATTTGCATTTTGGAAAAATCACTTTCGAAGGTGCTGGCACTTTAAGTGGCAGCGAACTCTGATTTAAAATCAGTTGTAAGACTTATAGTAGCTCACTTTTCTGATCTTTCAAAGCTCAGGAAAGCATATCTTTTCCTAATTTACCTTTACCAAATAGCAGGAAAAAGCAAACAGACTTCTTAGCCCCTTTAGAATACATTCTCATTTCTTAACAAACAGCTGAAAGGCTTTTCTCCTTCACACATTAAGCAGGCCAGAAACAATATCTGTACATGCATACACTGAATTGGGGAGCAGGACTCTGCCATTATACATGTCTTTCTGGAAGCAAACCCCCAGTTTCCATGTAGCCGTTGAATTGTCTGAGCATAGTGAGCATGCTCAGAAGGGGTAGAATTGATTATTATCCCCCTTATACTATCAATGTCTTTCCTAAACTGTAGTGACCAAAATTGAATGTAATTCTCCAGATTATGTTCTGAGAAGGACAGACTATAATGGGATCACGTTAATTTTGGTGACTATGGTTCTCTTAAATTGGCTGATATATTCTCTATGTATTCACAGTGATATCTTTTTTTTTTTTTTTCCTGAGGCAATTGAGGTTAAGTGACTTGCTCAGGGTCACACAGCTAGGGAATGTTAAGTGTCTGAGACCAGATTTGAACTCAGGTCCTCCTGACTTCAGGGCTGGTGCTCTATCCACTGCGCCACCTAGCTGCCCCTTCAGTGATATCTTTTAAAAAAACTCTATTAACATTTTAAAAAAAATCATAGTCAACTCGTCCCTGAAAGAAAGCCTCTTTTGTGACAAATAAAAAGTTAATCTAATCCACCAAATATCATCAGACAACATACACAACATTCCATACCTATCATCACCCACCTTTCTACTGAAAGATGGAAAATATTTTTTTACTATCTCTTAATTGTAACCAAAGTTGGTTGCTAATATATATATATATGTGTGTGTGTGTGTGTGTGTGTGTGTGCACATATATATATATATATACACATATATATCTATATAATAGCTGGATTTCTTCATCAAAGGTTATGAATAGGTTAGTATCTTTTCTCATATTATTCCAAATTGTTTTCCAGAATAATTGAAATAATTCACAGCTCCATCAACAGTAGATTGGTTTCCCTGTTTCCCTATAGTCCCTCAAACATTAACTATGTTCCTCTTTTATCATCTTGTCTATTTGATGGATGAGAAGTTAAACCTTCATTTTTCTTGTTACTTGTGATTTGGAACTTTTTTCTTCATGTGGCTGTTGATAGAGTCCATCATATTAGTCTGGTTAAATATGGTCCACTGTTTTTCCTTATTGCAAAGGTTTGTGCTGGTGTCTTAAATATTTTATTTTTGAGGGCTTTCCGTTTTTCTCAGGCTGACTTCCTTTGTAGAATTTTACCTATGGGATTCCAAATATCCTTTCTCTGAACTCTTCGAAAGTTACTCTCCCTAAATTAGGATGCATGTAAAACTATGCTCAAAAGCAATTAGGTGGTACAGTGTATAGAGCACTGGGGCTTGGAACCCAAAGACTCATCTTCATAAGTTCAGATCTGGCCTCAGATACATAGTAGCTGTGTGATCCTGAATAAGTCATTTAGCCCTGTTTGCCTCAGTTTCCTCATCAGTAAAATGAGTTGGAGAAGGAAATGGCAAAGCACTCTAGTGTCTTTTTGAACAAAATCCCCAAATGGGATTACAGAGACTTGGACAGGATTGAAATGGCAACAATAAAAACTTTGCTTAGCTTTCCTCCTTTTCTTTATCTTGAACTCTAAGATGAAATGTTTGCTTCCCATTTTGGTTTTTATCATTGCCATTTCAACAACTAGTTCCTTCTTATTGCCCAAATAAGGTCAATAATGCAAGTTCCCATGATCACTTTCTATACTTTTGAAGGACTGAATTACTATAAACCAAGTTAAGAATATCTCCTCCTGGGGCAGCTAGGTGGCGCAGTGGTTAGAGCACCAGCCCTGAAGTCAGGAGGACCTGAGTTCAAATCTGGTCTCAGACACTTCCTAGCTGTGTGACCCTGGGCAAGTCACTTAACCCCAATTGCCTCAGCAAAAAGCAAAAAAAAAAAAAAGAATATCTCCTCCTCCAATTTTGATACAGAGCAAAATACTTCAGCAAATGTCCAGATTCTTGAATTTCCCCTGAAATGATGAAATTGTTGTTTCTAATTTCTGGAAGGCACTAAATCTTACCCCAATAACCTTCATAAGGCACATATATCTGTCTAGGATGGCACTGCAGCCACTTACAAATGGGCTGAAAACAGCTACCAGACCTCTGAAGAATCCTGAAGCAACTCTGGTCTCATGTCTCTCCTGGAAACTGGAAAATAGAGGTATCAGTCTATTCACAATTATATAGGCAATAGATCTAATGGGCTTTTTACTGTAATTGCTAGTTCTTTTTCCAGTCCCTGATCCAGTAAATCCTCAAAAATGAAGCATTCAATTTGACTGAACAATGTCCATAATTGATACTTTTAGACAGTCGAGAAATTTGTGAAGTAGTACGTATTGGGATTTACAATGGAGACACATCAAGGACCTGATTGACAGGAATGGTGAAGGTATTGTATGGCAATCATCCTATGACCATAGGTGTGCTAGACTCTCTGTAAAACTAAATAAAGAACTTACATTTCTTAGGTCTAGACAATTAACAGAATGACAAATTAAGCCCTGATGTCTAGCAATTACCAATTTCTAATGTATGAATAATCATACCGAAAAAATAACTTTTGCAAGCTGGTTAGAACATTTCCTTGCCAATGACTTTTTTGTGCAATCTTTCTTCTGAGGCCTGGGGAAGTCACTAAGAGGTACTTGGTACCTATGCTCTGTACTGTGCTCCATACTGTGTCAGTGCAGGAAGTCATACAAAGATACTGAAAGCTATGTGAAGGTAAAGTTAAAAACAGACATGAGTCTGGAAATCTCTGAGCAAGCATATTTTTATCCTGATTCAATGTCATCCCAATCTGTAGATTCTTTCAGTCTCTATAAATCTGATTTCTGTAGATCTGAGAATGGAATGTCAATTTTAATTCTAGATTAATTTATTTAGTTTTCCTGCTAGATTTTGAGTTTTCTACTTTTTATTCCTGCTTATCCTCTTATCTTCTCAGTAGCATCTGAAGACAATCTGGAGATTCTGATAGATTATGGCGTTACTGATCTTCTACCTACAAAAATTTTGAGCAAAGGCTACTTGGGTTCTATTACATGTTTTGCCATAAACCAAATGGTCCTGAATTTTGCTTAACCAGTTTGTGTACAAATTTCCAAATCTATGAAATGGGTGTTAGGTAGATTAGTCAGGAGTAGTTTAATTAGATTACTGTATAATAACCATGAAAACTGACTAAGGCTCACAGCAGGTTTAAGAGCTTAAAACAAAACCTATTGTAAATTGGTAAAAATTTTTAATGAAATGTAATCTTTAGCCTTTTTTAAGAGGACTGTTTTTGAAATCAAGAGGCATGGGATTAAAATCTATGTTTTGATGCTTCCCATTTAAAAAAAATCAATTTTTTGTTTTATTTTCAGTTTCAAATTCTCTCCCTCCCCTAATTTTCTATTCCACCTATTGAGAAGACAAGAAATATAAAACCCTTACAAGTATTAAAGTCATGAAAAAATTTTTCTGCATTAGTCATGTTCTGTTAAAAAAGAAGAAAAAATATGTTTCAATCTTCACTTTGAGTTCATCAGTTTCCTATCTGGAAGTTTTCATCATAAGTTCTTGGGAACTGTGTTGGATCATTATATTGATTGGAGTTATCTTTTGCAGTTGATGATTTTTGCCATATTATGGCGATTTTTTGATTCTTCTTACTTTACTTTGTTTTTTTTTTGTTCATTTGAAGTCTTTCTGAAACCATCACCTTCATCCTCTCTTATAGTCTAATAGTATTCCACCATATTCACACAGCATAATTTATTCATTCATTCTCCAATTAATGCATATCCCTTCAGTTTCCAATTCTTTGTCCCCCCCCTACAAAGAACTACTGTAAACATTTTTGTACATATGGGGCCTTTTCCTTGTGATCTTTTTGGAGTATAAACTCAGTAGTGGTATTGGCAGATCAAAGAGTATGGACCATTTAATAACTTTTTGGGTAGAGTTCCAAATGGCTGAATTAGATCACAGCTCCACCGACATGCATTAATATGCCTATTTTCTCACATATCCTCTGGGATTGACATTTTTTTTTTTGTCATTTTAACTAATCTGATGAGTGCAAGAAGGTACCATAGAGTTGTTTTAATTTACATTTCTCAAATTATTAGTGATTTAGAGCATTTTTCATATGACTATTTATTTCTTCTTCTGAAAATTGTCATTTCATGTTTTGCTTTATAACACACCAAATTCACTCTTGCAGCATCCTATAGATGGAACACTGTGCAGAGTATGAGTCATGAGGACTCAGCTTCCTGAGTTCAAATAAGCTCTCAAACACATCCTAGCTGTGTGACTCTAGGTAAGTCACTTAACTCTGTTTGACTCATCTATAAAATAAACGGGAGAAGGAAATGGCAAACTATTCTTGGATCTTTACCAAGAACCCTTCCTCTGCCCTCCAGTGGCGTCACTAAGACCAGGACATCACTGAAAAATAAATGAAGAACTATCCCAGGAAGTAGTGGAGGCAAAGAGTCAGTCTGTCTTTTTGTAGTTCCACAGTGCCAACAGTTAGTTTGTCATGCATGAGACAGCCAGGAAGAGTCTTCCACAGAGGCTGAACTCTGCAGCAAAGACCCTGAGCCTATTCTGAGACTCCTTGCTAAGTACAAGTCTCTGACAGATTGTCATAACCCACTTAGGGAGTTCTGAGACTGGACTTGAAAGGCTGTCACTTTATATGAATGTGGTGCTTCATAGCTCATTAGGAAACTGACCTGATGATATTTCAGGTAAAGAGTGGGAGAAGGGATGCTAATTCCATGTGCATTTTTACTCATCTAACTGGTTTAATTAAGATTTGACAGAGAGTATATATTAGATTAGACATTACTAAAAAAATTTTAATTATGAGGTGCCTTGGTGGGTCATCTGGATTGAGTCGGGAAACTTATATTTAGGATGTATTGTTAAATATTTAACAATTAGTTCTGCAAAAAAAGGAGGGAAGTACAAGATGTTTAAATAACTGTTAGAGAAGTAAGACTGGAGGTCAGTTTTAAGGCAGGATAGGTTGATTTGAGAATCATTAGCATAGAGGTAGTAATTAAATCAATAAAAGTTGATGAGATCACCAGATGATATAGTATAGAGGCAGAAGAGAAGAGGGTCTAGAACAGACCCTTGTGGAGTAGCTATGATTAGAATTTGTGGTATGGCTGAGGATCCAGCAAAGGAGACTGAGAAGGATCAGTCATTGGGTAAGTGGAGAACTAGGAGAGAGCAGTGTTCTAAAACTCTAGAGAGGAGAGTAGCAAGAAGCTGATCACAGTGTTCAAGGCTGCAGAGAGATCAAGGAGAATGAGGACTGAGAAAATGCCATTGGATTTAGCAGATGATAACTTTGTAGAGGGCATTTTCAGTGGGGTATGTGGGCCAGCGTTCCTGAATATAAAACAGTCTTTGGAAATTTAGCAATGATGTTTAGCTGGTGGGAAATAATGGGCATTGCTCAGGTAAGTCAATTTGGGGTCACCCCAGTGCCCATTCTTACTGCATATCTATTGTTTTGGCTAGATAAATACCCTTTTGTTGACTTTTGGATCACCTATGAGTGTCTTGTTTTGTTCCCATATTGAACATAAACTGCCAGTGGACTGGCTTGAGTCAGATGGAGCTCATGCTCTTCTTTGAAGTAGCTGGTGGCTGGCAGGTACCCCATTCTCTTTCTTTTTGAGTGTCTTGGCAAGTTGTCTTCCTCCATTCACTCAGCCTCTGACATGCACTTACAATTTGGCTCCACTCTCTTTCCTGGCTAATTTCTTATTACTCCCACTCACATACTTCAGATATACTTCATCCAAGCTACCTGATGTTCCTTTTTTGAGACATTCCAAGGTTCATACATGTGTCCCTTGGCACAAACTGTCCCCACATGCCTGGAATCCTCCTGATGCTCATCCCCATGTTTTAGAATCTTGAACTCAGATGCCCCCTCCAGCAGCAGATCTTTCCCACTTACCCAATATTTATTGTCCTCTCTCCTCCCGTTGAAAGTATTTTGTTTTTAGCACATATTTTATATTCATGTAAATGTTTACTTATTGCATCTTTTACTTTCCCTACACCTTCTTCTCCCAAGTAGAATTTAAATTTCTTAAATGTTAAGTTTTTCTTGCATTTTCTTCTTTATATCCCTGATGCCTTAGTACAATGCCTTTAGTTAGTAGGGGCTGAATAAATGCTTTGAATGAATGAACGCTGCTCCTCACAAAGTCAATACATTGACTTTACGTCTTCCATTCCTATAACATTGCTCCCTTTCCCCCAACAAAATCAATGCATTAATTATACGTCTGCCACCCCATAATGCTGTTCCCTCCTAACCTCACAAATTTAATACAGTGGTTATGGATATGCCACGCTATATGCCAAAAAAGGCAAAATTTGGAACCTTGGAATACCTTTAAAACACACATATATACACACAAAATTGAGCCAAGTTTAATGAAGTATGTGGATTGCAGGTATTCTTTAAAATTCATAGATATTAGACAAAGAAAATATCAACTAAAATTCTATCAGGGCATCATCCCAAATATAGGTTTCAGCATATTAGTACAATATATCAGTGTTCTGTAGAGGTCTGTCTTCAGGCTCTAAATCTATGATTTGGTTTAGTTTTTCAATGATCTCCAATTCTTCATGACCCCCTTTGAAATTTTTTTTAACAAAGATATGCAAGTGGTTTGCTATTTTCTTCTGTAGCTCATTTTATAGATGAGGAAACTGAGGCGAACAAACAGGGTTAAGTGATTTGCCCGGGGTCACATATTAAGTGCCATATTTGAACTTAAGAAGATTTCAGATCTGGCAGTATCCACTGTACCACCTAGCTGGAAGTCCTATATAAGGGGCATATTTCCATAATCTACCGTAGATGATAATGTGTTTCTTCTTTAAATAATTAGCTAGTTAATTTTACAGGATCTCTTACATCTAATTATCTTCATTTCCTCACCATTCAATCCTTCCTTGACCCCCTGTAGTCTGTCTTCAGTTTTCCTTCTCTATTGAACCTTCTTTCTCAGAAGTTGCTAATGATTTCCTTACCAGAGGATCTATTGATCTCTTCTCTGTTTTCATCCTACAGGATGAAACTTATAATACTACTGCTCACTTCCTTCTTGAAACTCTATCCTCCTTTGGGTCCCATAACTTTCTAATAATTCCCTCCCCTGCTTCTCTGTTTTTAAGGTGTTTATGTTGATAAATCTTCTTCCTTGAATACTACCTCCTCCTCTTCCTCCTCAGTTCTTAATATTTTTCCAAGGTCCAATCTATGATTCTTTGCTTTTCTTACACAATATTTTTTGAAGCCTCTAATTAAAATTTTACTTCTTTGCTAGGAATTTCCAGATCTAATCCATTTTTCCTTCTCACCAGAACGTCAAGCCTGAATGTGTCTCTGAGACATTTCCTTTTTATATACCTCACCATCATTTCAGATCCAGTGTTTCTGAAACAGAACTTGCCATCTTCCCCTAATCAGTTAGCTTCCTTTTCTAAATTCTTTGTCTCTTCCCCTTCTTCACTTACATAAATTAAAATCATTTCCTTCCTTCATTCTTTATAACCAGTCAATCATTAAGTCATGCTTATTCTTCCATTAAATTATCTGTCATGTCCATTTATATCCAATTTTTTCCCTTCACTAACATCACTGTAATTCAGAATCTTATTATTTGACATCTGAATTGCTACTACAGTCTCCTGACTAACCTCTTATCTTTTGATCTTTCCCCCTTTTAATTTATCTAGTGTAGTATTGTCAGATGAGCCTTCTTTACACTTGGATTTCATAATGTCACCTTCTTGCTCAAGAACTTTCAATGTTTCTTTATGATGGAATAAAGGCAATATTCCTGTGACTGACTTTCAAAGTGCTTTATAATCTTGCACTTTCTTAGCTACCCAGCACCTTCCCTGCCACCCCCACCCCACTCCCAACTACTCACACTAAGCTTGAATCAGGTTGATCTCATTATTCAACAAATTTTCCAATCTCCATTCCTTGATTCCTGTTTTTCCTTACTTGGCAATTTCAGTTTCTTCTAAACCAGGAGTATAGCCTGAAATATATTAAATTGTATATTTAAAAAATTTCTGATACTTGTATCCCTATATAATTGGTTTCTATAATAGTACTATGTATTTAACTTACACATGTAAAAACATTTTTCGGAGAAAGTCTATAGGCTCTGCCAAAAAGGCCTATAACATAAGAGCAGTTAAGAATCCTTAACCATTCCCACAGTCTTCTCTCTGGGTATAGATGGCTTTCTTCATTACTGAACAATTGGAACTGGTTTGAAGTCATTATTAAAGAGAACAATGTCCTTCAGAATTGATCATCATATGCATTGTTGGTGGAGCTGTGAACGGATACAGCCATTCTGGAGAATAATTTGGAGCTATGCTCAAAAAGTTATCAAACTGTGCATACCCTTTGACCCAGCAGCATTTCTATTGGGCTTATATCCCAAAGAAATCATAAAGGAAGGAAAAGGCCCCACATGTGCAAGAATGTTTGTGGCAGCCCTTTTTGTAGTGGCTAGAAAATGGAAATTGAATAGATGCCCTTCAATTGGAGAATGGCTGAATAAATTATGGTATATGAATATTATGGAATATTATTGTTCTGTAAGAAACGACCAGCAGGACGATTTCAGAGAGGCCTGGAGAAACTTACATGAACTGATGCTGAGTGAAATGAGCAGAACCAGGAGATCATTATACACGGCAACAACAGTACTATATGACGATCAATTCTGGTGGACATGGCTCTCTTCAACAATGAAATGTTTCAAACCACTTCCAATTGTTCAGTGAAGAAAGCCATATACACCCAGAGAGAGGGATGCGAAATGTGAACCACAACATAACATTCTCATACTCCTTGATTGATGTTTGCTTACATTGTGTTTCCTTTATCTGATATATCGTTTGTGTAGATAAGATTTTTCTTGCACAGCAATGATAAGTTTGGAAATATATATACATATATTCGATTTGCCAATATTTTAACATAATTAACATGTAGTGGATATCCTGCCATCTAGGGAAGGGGTGGGGAGTTGGGGGGAAAAATTTGTAACGGAAAGCTATGTGAGGGTTATTGTTGAAGAATTACCCACACATATGTTATGCAAATAAAATTTTAAAAAAAAGAATTGATCATCATATAGTCTTCTTGTTGCCATGTGTAATGATCTCCTGGTTCTGCTCATTTCACTCAGCATCAGTTCATGCAAGTCTCTCCAGGCCTCTCTGAAATCATCCTGCTGGTCGTTTCTCACAGAACAATAATATTCCATAATATTCATATGCCATAATTTATTCAGCCATTCTCCAATTGATGGGCATCCATTCAGTTTCCAGTTTCTAGCCACTACAAAAAGGGCTGCCACAAACATTTTTGCACATGTGGGGTGCTTTCCCTCTTTTAAGATCTCTTTGGGATATAGACAGGGTACAGTTTGATAACCCTTTGGCCATAGTTCCAATTGCTCTTCAGAATGGCTGGATCAGTTCACAACTCAACCAACAATGTATCAGTGTCCCATTTTCCCCACATCTCCTTCAACATTCGTCATTATCTTTTCCTGTCATCTCAGTCAATCTGAGAGGTGTGTAGTGGTATCTCAGAGTTGTCTTAATTTGCATTTCTCTGATCAATAGTGACTTAAGAACTTTTTTTTTCATATGACCAGAAATGGTTTTAATTTCTTCATCTGAAAATTGTCTGTTCATATCCTTTGACCATTTATCAACTGCAGAATGACTTGAATTCTTATAAATTTGAGTAAATTTTATATATATTTTGGAAATGAAGCCTTTATCAGAACCCTTAAATGTAAAAAAATGTTTTCCCAATTTATTGTTTCCCTTCTAATCTTGTCTGCATTAGTTTTGTTTGTATAAAACTTTTTTAACTTAATATAATCAAAATTATCTATTTGGTGTTCAATAGTGAGTTCCAGTTCTTTTTTGGCCACAAATTCCTTCCTTCTCCATACATCTGAGAGGTAAACTGTCCTATGTTCCTCTAATGTGCTTATAATATCACTCTTTATATCTAAATCATGAACCTTATCTTGGTAGAGGGTGTTAGTTGTGGGTCAGTGCCAAGTTTCTGCCACACTAGTTTCCAATTTTCCCAGCAGGTTTTGTCAAATAGTGAGTTCTTATCCCAAAAGCTGGAGTCTTTGGATTTGTCAAACACTAGATTTCTATAGTTATTGACTATTACTAATAACTCTTTCAGCTCTAAATCCTATGATTTGTGACATCGGTCTTTTCAAAAAGTGTATAAAAATTATGCCAAAGAGGCATCATTTTTGGAAGAAATGTAAAAAGGCAATGAAGCGAGGTTTTGCATTCACCAAAATACAGCCCGAAATTCAGGGTTTTGTTGTTGCTGTTTCTGAAACATACTCATAGTCAAGGCAGGAATGTGAACTAGGAAAGCGAAGGACAATAGTCTTGTCTTCTTAGCTTTTGTTTTTGCTCAACTTTGTGTGCATGACAATCAGCGAGGTTCTATGCATAAAATACATGTTATCACCTCAGCTTCAATATTAATCTGCCCCCTCCTTTTTTTTGACAGATAACTAAAAATGGATTTGGAGGAAGATGGATAAACTATATATGTGGCTGATTAAATGGGATTTACAAAGAGCTTTTAACTATAACTCAGATACTTCTCTGGAACCATGGCTTCAAATCAGCAGCAGTGTTTTCTCCCAAATGCATTCTTTCAGATGGTATAATACCATGTAGAAAACTATATCCTTTAAATGCATGGAAGGTAGGGGTAATTCTTTTCCATTATTTTATTTGCTATACCAGTTGACAAAATGTCTTTTGTTGTGAATGCTTACATTTGTTGGGAGCAACAACTGACCCTTCTGTGAATGCATTTTGTTCTGATTTGATCTCTTATTTAAAAAATACCCCAAACTAAAACTCTGCTATTTTCCAATTAATCACTGCTAGGCTAAATCAGGTTGTGGGTATCAGGATCTGGGCTTTTGTTCTCAGAGTGTCCTTACCCCAGCTGTATCACAAAAGGAAACTGTGACAATCTGGTACAAGGACATGAAACACAATCCTATTAGCCCTGAATGGCCAGTAGGGATTGACATTATCTTCCCCCTCGCCTTCTAGCTATAATGCTTCTGCAAACAGCTTGACACTGCTCTGAATCATCAGACCATGAAAACTTCATTAGTAAAATCCAGTCCTTTGTGACCAAGGAAGAGCAGCTGAGGATGGATGGGAGGCAGAGGAGGGCTGAGTTATGTAAATAATGGCAAATAATCGAGTTTGAGGGCTGTAATTAAATAGGAAGGAATCAGAGGTATGTTGCCTATTGGATATCAATTAGGCTTCAATTGTGTTAAAGGTGTTCTTTCAAAGTCCTAGGTTAGAGTATCCTCTGGAATACAGAAACCAGCAAATTGCCTCTGCGACAGCTTGCCAATGGCTTGAACCAGTCCTATGGACTCTTGAACAGAGACACAGAAAGGCCCCAGTTCATATATATTGTCATTCAGAATCATGCAAAAATGTATGTGGGCTCTGCACATGTCACTGTCCTGAATGCCATGCCTGAAAGCTCACAGTCCGTAGAAGGGGATGGCAGAGGGTAGGATGGATAGACAGTGTCATGGAAGCAAGAAACATGAGCTTGAGCAGACTTTGGGAGATGGTGGAGGACCACCAGCAGGGTCTGGTGGTCCATGGGATCATGAAATGTCAGACACACTGAACAACTCAAGAACAGCTAAACAACAAAATGCTGGGCAGACAAGCAGATTTCAGAACTGTTTTCAAATTCCATTTTTATAGTGTTTAGTATTGAAAAGAGATGGGAACCCCAAATTCTCTCTATATATAGAAATGAAAATAGATGGGAACCCCAAATATACACATTCTCTCTCTCTATATATATATATAAAATATATACATATATGTATTTATATGTATGTGTATATATGTATATAAACATATACTCTAAAAAACTCCCCAACATCAAATTTGCAGATTCCATTTTTTATGTTTTTTTCCTATAAGTTCATACAATTGTGACTAGTCATTCCCATAATGGGAAGCCAATGGAAGGCTTCTTCAGCTATCTGCCAATGTCCAAAACCTATAGACATATTCTCTGACTGCCTCAGTTTCCTCATCTGTAAAATGAGCTAGCAAAGGAAACGACAAACCACACCAATATCTCTGCATGAATACCCCAAATGAGGTCATGAAGTGTCAAGTATGACTGAAATAAATGAAAAACAACAATAACAATTTATCTTGAACAAAAAACTACCATTATATGTAATGGATATAAACTAGAATCTTTTGGAATAAAGCCAGAGGTGAAGCAAAGATGTTCATTGTGACCACATCTATTTGACTCAGTACTAGAAATGGCTATGGCTACAAGATAAGAAATAGAAATTGAGGGAATGGGTATATAAGGAACAATTATTACTTCTCCCTCTTCCCCTAGTTAATATGATAATATACTTTAAAAAATCCTAAAGAGTCAACCCCAAAATTAATTGAAACAATAACTTCAGCAAACTTGTATGTATAAATCCATATAAATCACCAGCGTTTCTTTATACTACCAATAAAACTCAGCCGGAAAAGATAGGGAATTTCCATCTAAAATTACTACAGAATCCATAAAATGCTGGAGGGCTACCTTCCTAAAAACACACAAGAACTATATAAATATAGCTGCAAACCACTATTTATAGAAATACAGACCAAAATAACTGGAAAAATATTAATTGTTCATGGATTTAGTGAACCAATATAACAAAAATATAATACTTCCTTAAGTTACTTTACTTATTCAATGTCACATCAATCAAATTATGAAAGAATTGTTTTATATAACTAGAAAAAATAATAAGGAAATTCATATGAAGCAGGGAAAGGGCCAAAAATTGCAAGGGAAACAATTAAAATAAATGGGAATGAAAAGGACCTAGCACACCTAGATTTTAAACTGCACTAAAAAAAAAAACAACAAATTTCCAAATAATTTGGTACTTATTTAAAAGTAAAGAGATCAATCAGTTGAAGAGAACAGGCTTGTAACATACAGAAGCAAATGAACCTAATATTCCATAAACAAAAGCCCCCAGCTACTGCTCACTATTTGACAAAAACAGCTGATAAAATTGTGCAGTAGTATAGAAGAAATTAATTCTACACCAACACCTCACACCTTATAGCAAGATGAATTCAAAATGGATACTTGACCTGGATATAAAAGGTCACATCTTAAGGAAATTAGAGAAATGTAGCTCCCTGATTTTATGTAGAGCCCTCAGGGTGTTAACAAATTCCTTTAGGTAATCTGAACACTTCCTATCACTTCTAATTTATCCACTGACTCACTGGAGATAGCTACATTGATCAAGTAATTTTTACACTTTATTAGAATGCTTTTGGTTGATTTAAGTTCAATAGAGATCCATTTGTACCTAATTAAGGTATGAGAGCATAATAATTTATCACTTACTTTAGGTAGGAGGGGTAATTTGATTGACTTGATCAATTGACCCCATCCTTACAGATGAAACATGAAATGGATCTTGAAAGATATAGTAGCCTTTAGATAAAGAGAGGGAAAGAGAAAAGGCATTCCAGGTTGGTGAAGAGCAGAGGCAGAGATGATTAAGTGAAGAAGGTCTAAGCATTTGGAATGGTAGTACATATTATGAGGTGTATGGTTAGGGAGTGATGACTGGATATAATGGAATTGGAGAAGAATTGTACTGATTGTTTATGAATTGTTATGAGTCCTTTGTGTTTTCTTTATTCTTTTTGTGGGATGATATAAAAGGTATTTTGTGAACATTATACATTAATATGCTGAGTGTTTATAAAGAAACTAGAAGTACTTTTACAAAATTGTGCATAAGCTATTTTGGAAGTAAGTTTCCCAGAGAAAACTCTGGGAATAGGGAAAAGCAAGCAAGAGACATCATTTGAGGGCCACCTACATTATTGAACTTAATTTATATAAACCTGGAACTTGATGTTCTCAGAAATGAATTAGATCTTAAAAGAGAAAGGGATATCTATTGAAATAGGAAGTACAATCTGAAGACCTATTATTTATCTATAAATGAGAACCTTGACTCTCTGAGATACTAAACCTTTTGAAGCATCCCAATCTTCCAGCTGTAAATTGAAAAAATTAACCTTTGCTTGCAGTGTCTCCCACTATTAACCTTATTATGATAGCATATTAAGGTGCTTAAATGAAAGATCACAGTATTATAGATTTAAAGGTGAAAGGCTGATCAGGGGTTACCTAACCTAACCCTTTAAATTCAAAGATGAGAAAACTAAAGCTTAATAAAATGAAATAGCTTGTCTAAGGTCACAGGCATTAAATAGCAACACTGGGGTTGGAATTCAGACCCTGACTCCAAATTGAAGAGCTATTTCTACAATTTTGGTTTGCAAAGGTAGTAATGGGTGCTTGTACTTTGATTTTATAATAACCAGTGGACATCATAGATCCTGGGCAACAAAGCCCAGTTCAGTTAATTGGTATTACTGGGAGAGAAAAAAATATCCTCTGGGTACAGTATGTGTCACACATTGCTATAAATCAAGTTTCTCTGAAAGAGGTTAATGCTTATGACTAAGACCTCGCTTTGCAAATGCTGGATCTTTTTGCTGTACAAGCCTGCTTCAGGGCTGAATGGTTCACTGTTGGCAGTATTTATCAGTACCAGAGAAAGGGGCCAGTGCTTGATATCATCTCTGCCCCCTTAGCTTCCAGAATACTAATGAGGAATGGTATACTGTAGCCTCTATTGATCTGTGATTTACTTATTCCAAATTTTTTTCATTGCTACATGGAATTACACTTGGTTGATGGAAATCACATTGTTCCCAATCCACAAAAAAGTCACTTAGAATACCTCCCTTTCCTGTTTATTTCTCTAAACTTGCTCAAAGCAATTTTCCTTCCAATTATACTAGTCATATATTTTTAGCTTTATTATTGTTATATCATAATGTGCTCTGTATCTCACAGCCTAGTAAATAAGCTCCCCCAAAACAAACCAGCACACACACACACACACACACACACACACACACACACACATATGTACCCTGCTTTCCTCCTAGGAGCTATATTTAATAAATCATATCATTATTATAATCTATCCCAATGAGTGCATGGCTATATATTTGCAAGATTTTATCATATGCTTCTATGAAAAATGTTTTTCATAAATCAAAAACTATGTGCTTTAGCCATAATACTTTTCCTAATACTACAGGCAGTCATTGATGAGCTTGGTAGTCTCAAGATTTGATTTTAATATTCAGTGCTTGCTCAATATCGCTCAGTATTCTTGCTCAACTTCCATATGCTCCAGATGATATATGTATCCTCATTCTTTCAAACCCAAACAGTTATGAAACATTGCTACATAGCTTTTAGTTCCTTTCTTGATTGTTTAACCTTAAAATCTGACCTGAGACACTTATTAGCTGTGTGACATAGACAAGTCACTTAGCCTCTATGTCTCAGTTTCCTCATCTGTAAAATGTGGATAATAATAGCACCTACTCATGGAATTGTCTTAAGAATCAAAAGAGACCAAATTTGTAAAGTGTTTGATATATTATAGACACTTTATACTAAATGTATGTTCCTTTTCTTATTCTCTCCTTAACTTTTTTAAAGGTGGGGGGGAGCTAATCAATTGAGTTATGCTTAAAAATACAGATAAACATTACTCCAAATTTAGTTTCTGATGTTCCTAGTTATTTGTCTCCTTCTTTCTCTCCTTTGCTCTGCCATAGATAATAAAGTTATATTAGGGATGCTCATCAATTGGAGAGTGGCTGAATAAATTATGGTATATGAATGTTTTGGAATATTATTTTTCTATAAGAAACAACCAGCAGGATGATTTCAGAGAGGCCTGGAGAGACTTGCATGAACTGATGCTGAGTGAAATGAGCAGAACCAGGACATCATTATACACGGCAACAACAATACTATATGATGATCAATTCTGATGGACATGGCTCTCTTCAACAATGAAATGTCTCAAACCAGTTCCAGTTGTTCACTGAAGAAAGCCATATACACCCAGAGAGAGGGATATGACATATGGACCACAACGTAACATTTTCATGCCCTCTATTGATGTTTGCTTGCATTGGGTTTCCTTTCTCTGATTTTTTTTTCTTGCACAACAATGATGTGCGGAAATATGTATACATACATTCGATTTGTCAAGTATTTTAACATAATTAACATGTAGTGAATATCCTGCCATCTAGGGGAGGGGTGGGGATTAGGGGGGAAAATTTGTAACAGAAAGCTTTGTAAGAGTCAATGTTGAAGAATTAACCATACATATGTTTTGCAAATAAAAAGCTTTAATAAAGAAAGAAAAAATAAATAAACCTTGTGAACATTTTGGATATAAAAGCCTCAAAAAAAATAAGTAAAGTTATACTAGTCAGGTCCTTGGAGAGCCCAAGAAGAAAGAAAAATGGTGAGCTCATGTAATAGTTTGCTGCTTGGGGAAAACCATTTCCAAAAGAACACAAAACAAGCCACAACTTGCTCCATCTATAACAAAACGTACTTGGGCTAGATGATCTCTATTGACAGTTGCCATTCACAGAGTGTTTTAGGTTGGTCAAGCATCCTACACTTGCAATTTCATTTGCTCCTGACACACAGCGGGTGATTTATAAATTGCCTGATCTTTATAACAACTCTTTGGAGGTTTGATGATTCCCATTTTATTCAGGAGGAAACTTGAGGTTGCCAGTCACATCACACAGTTAGCAAATGGCTGAGGTGGGCAATTAAAACAGTTTTTCTGACACAGCCCAGGGCTTTATTCCATCTGGCCCAACAGGCTGTCATGGACATTAACACAAAATTTTTGTTTTAGAAAGATATAGTTTTCTTTTATTCCAAAATGGAATGGATCTTAATAATTCATAGGGTCATAGTTATCCTAGTTATACACTTGAAAGGGAGCTCAGAGGACATCTGCTCCAACTCCCTCACTATATAGATGAGGGAACTAATAACTAGGGAGCTCAGATGACTTGTCCCCTGTACAACTGTACACAAACTATCAGACACTTGTAGGCCAAATGCCAGAAGTGGACAGAGAATAAATGGCTGTGGAATAAAGGGGCATTTAGGGGGCTCAGTGAAGAGAGCACTGGGCCTGTAGTTAGAAAGACATGACTGAATGACTGAATAGCAACAAAATAGTAATATAAGAAACAGAAAATATTTTTTAAAACTTTTTAAAAAATGGAAAGGATTGCATTTAAATCTAAGCCCTTCTATTTATCATCTAGTGAGCTTTCTTGTCTGAGTCTGTTCAGGAAGATGACCCCATTTCTTCATTACTTGACTGAGAAAATTTAGATCCAGGAATGTTACTTATCTAGTAAGAAGTAGAGCTGCTACTGAACCCATGTCTCCTGCTTTTATAACCAAGTACTCTTTCTATTACTATACACTATCTTCCATCATTATAACTGCAGCAGGTTAAATATGCTTTCCCTAAAGCATCTCATTTTTCCTTACCTGAAATCTTTCTAGCCTTTCAGTCTAGTTCAAATCCTTTCTATTCCATGAAACCTGTATGTGATAAATCTAGGATATTCCCTCCAAATCCCTGCAGCATTTATTGTCTTCACCTTTCACTTTAGCAGTTATTTCTGCACTGGCTTGCTTTAATAGGTCCTGATTCTCCAAGATTCTCCAAAGAAAATTGTGAGGTAAATAAGGTTGCAAGCATTGTCCATCTTTGGGATTCCTCACTGTATATAGTACAGTATTCATCATTCAAAAAATATTTACTAAGTACTTGTATGGAATTATTGATTTGTCAGTCCCAGATTTATCTATCTTTTTGGAAGTAATGGACATTTTATTTTTGCTGTCTTATCTTTTTAAAATATCTTATTGCTATTTTTTGTTTTTCCATCATCTTCATTTTCATATAGATTGTACTTCCAAGTCCACCTAGAGAGCTATATCATGTAACATAGAATAAAAAGAGAAAAGGAAAAAAGTAATTTCAGCAAAAATAACCAATCCATCAACTCAGCCTAACAACAACTTGCATATATTCCATATCCATAGTTTCTCACCTCTACAAAGAAAGGAAGGAGATATATTTTCTTATCTGTTCTTTGCAGTATTGTAATTACTTAATATTCAGTCTCCTTTTTGTCTCCATTTACATTTTTTTGTAGCATTACATCTATTGTTGTCCTGATTCTGCTTACTTTAAATGAGTTCATGTAATTCTCCTCATACTTTTCTGCATTCTTCATAAATATTGTTTCTTATCGTACAGAAATGTTCTATTATGTATATGTACCACAATTTGTTTAGCCATAATCCAACTACTGGACATCTAGTTTGTTCCCAGGTTTTGGCTACTACAAAAATTTCTCCTGTTAAGTAGGGGTTTATCACTTCTAAATGGAATTAATTTCATAAAATTATTGTGTGGAATCAGACAGGTATACAACTAGAGAATCCCAGTGCCCTGTTATCAAAGGGAAAACAGCAGTCTGCAACCTCCAGAAACAGTACTGTGGCCTGGTCAGTAGTAAACCAAAATGTTGAGGGAAGGAAGAGATCTAGTTAAATTATGGACAGCCTAATTTGAGGGGGCAAATAAATCATACATTGGAGGTATAGAGGTTTATGGAATTTGGTAAACTGGGCAAGAAATACCAGGCTAAAATGCTGACCCTATATGTGAAATACTCTTTCCCAGTTCTAAGGAAGTGGGAAGATAAGAAATTTAGGAAATTGGTGTATCCCTGTGATCAGATATGTATTTATACCAACTCTTCCCTCCCTAAAAATCAGAAGGCAGTAAAAAACTCTTTTCTCTCTCATGACCCAGATTTATTAGACATATAAAAAGACATCAAAGAAGAAAAATAGGAAAGTGGCCCAGATGCTACAATTCTTAATATACCTGGGTAGAAAGGCATCTTTCTATCCCTGCCTCTCTATAGGAACGACTTCATAGTTGGGTGAAGGGAGGAAACACTTTCTGAACCAAAAATAGTCTGGCAATGAAGTTCTTTTGCAAATTTTGCAACAGTGCATTTTCTTTTTATGAAAATGCAACTGTATTAGAAAATCCAAGGTGAAGGGTATCCATCTCTGTAACTGCCTACCTCTCTTTTGTGCTGGGAGCTCTTGCTCTAAAATGATGAAAAAGAAATTTGTTCATGTGCCTGCTTGCAAAAAAGTATAGTGATAGGAAGTCATTGCAAAGAGATTTGAAATTTGTGTCATGAATCCTAGGAAACTCGGAGCTTCTAGGCAATGTGTGAATATTAAAAAGGAAGTTTAACATCTTTTAGCAAAGGAAAAAATAATTTAAATGATATCCCATAGTTAATTAAAGTCAACCTCTTCAGATCAATAAAGAATTGGACAGGTAGGAATAAGTGTTGCCCCTCAGTTGAAAAAGGACTTTGAGATGTCTTTTTCTCTCTTTCATCCTCTTACTATTTCTTCTTCCTCTCTCTCTTCCTCCTCACTCCTCCCCTTTTCATTTTCCACTTCCTCTCCCTTCACTTTTCTTATTGTCCTTTCCCCTTCTTTTCCTACTGTCCCTTCTTCTCTCCTTTTTTTCTCCTCTTCTCTACTAATAAATCAATCAACGATATGTATTAAGCAGCCATTATGTGTGAGATGGGGCAGCTAGATGACAGTGGACAGAGTGCTGGACCTGGAGTCAGGAAGAGTCATCTTCCTGCATTCACATCTGGTCTCAGACACTAGTTATATGACTCTGGAAAACTCACTTAACCTTGATTGCCTCCTTTTGCCAAGAAAACTCCAAATTGGGTCATGAAGAACTGGACACAAATTAAAACTACTAAACAATACGGGGTACAAATTAAGAAAACAATCAATCCCTGTTCTCAAGAAATTAATTTATATTATACATAATTATATTACATTAATATATTTATTATTATATTAATATAGAAATATATGCATACCTATAAGCACATATACATACATGCACATACATGGGTTGTATGTATCCATAAATCTATATCCACATATATATCACATATATATGCATACATATATATATATGTGTGTGTGTGTGTGTGTTTATGTATACCCAATAAACATAATAAGGAGAAATACAAGGTAGTTAAGTACAAAGTATTTAGGGAGGGAGGGCACTTGAGGGAATTGAGGGAATCAGAAAAAGCTTCCTGTAGAAGAGGGTGCCTGATCTACATTTTAAGAAGAGAGGGATTGTGGGACAGAAGTGAGGATGGAAGGCTTTTTGGGAACTACAGACAATTGCACAAATTCATGAAAAGAAAGGTCATATGGAATCCAGGAGTGAGACATACATAGAATGACACTACCAACCAAGGTTGGTTTAGGCCAGGTTGTGAAGGGTTGGAAAAGCCAAATGGAGAAGTTCATATTTTATTTTGGAGGCAATATTTAATGAAATTAACTATGAAAAAATAGCTAATGAAATTGGTCAAGTCCCATAGTCTTATCTGTTCTTTAGAAAAATCACTTGGACTAAAATTCAGGGAGACTTGAGGTAAGAAGATTAATTAAGAGATTACTTTGAGAATTTAGATGAGTGGATAAGAGACTGAACTAAGATGGCAGCTGTGGAAATAAAGAGAAAGAGATCAGGTAGGTAGAAGGAGAAAGACTTGGAAGCTAATTGGATGCAATTTGGAAGACTTAAGAGCAATGAGTGGAAATTGAAAAGAAAATTTCCATCCCCCAAGTGGGATGAAATTTCCTTAGTCCTTTGAGCTGTCCAGAGGTATTAATAGGTGGCTTTGTGGGTGATGAGTTCTTCATCATGGAATAATTTCCTACAGAGGTTAGATCATCACCTGTTAGGAATATTGAGGAGATTCATGTTCAGGTGTGCGTTGGGCTAGGTGACCCCTTGAGTGTCTTCCCAACTCTCACATTCTGTGGTTCTTTGACCCTTAATTGATTCTTTGAACCAAATTTGTGAATTATGCCCTCCAGGTTTTGCTGAGCCATCTCTTAGAAAATAAACAAAACTTGGTTGAATCACACTGACTAATATTTGTGTGTGTGTACATGTATCCATGTGTATGCACATGCCTACACCAAATTTGGAGGTTTACATTTTTATAAGAACATTCTGTTCTTAGCCCTTCATCTTGATTCATTTACTTCCTTTAGAGAACTGTTCCATTAAGTGCAAATCTTCCTTTTGCTTGCTTAAGTGCCCTTTTCGAGTCTCAAGTTAAGAAATGTCAGATCTGCATTTATGATCAATAATGAGAAAGGGATAATTTAGTGTAGTACAGAAGTGTATTAAAGGAGAGAAGCATTTACTAACAGAGATGACAGACAAGTTGGATAATGAACTGACAGGGATATATTATAGAAGGAATTCCTGCATTAGACAGAGAAAGGACTGGATAAACTTGCATCTAGTTCTAAGAATCTACAATTCTGATTTTTATACCATATTTTCACATACAGGAAGAGTATTTGTTCTCCAAAACCAAAGCTTCTTTTAACTCCAAGGTGAAATTCTAATTCCTTAGTTTCCCATCTTTTTTGGAAGTATTGAATTCAGTGCATCAATGATAATGAATAGATGAATCCAATACACATTTGAGATCAAAACATTTTTTTTCTGATACAACAGTAAGCAAAACGGGAATAGAATATCTATTGTATTAAACAACTAGTTTTAAGCCTTTTAGGCACATCATTCTTGTCCTTCAGTCTTAAAGAGGACCAAAATAACATTATTATATTGGGATTAAAAAACAAAATATTAAGCTGAGAATACTCACAGGTTGAGTACAAATAGTTCATATGAACATTTGTAATGGAGATGTCTCAAAATTTGCACATCTTATTCATAGTACTCATAGAGTACCAGGATATGCACTAATCTTAGATAATTCATATTCTATCAATATTCACACAGAATTTCAGCATTGTAAGGGATCTTACAGACCATCTAGGCTAAAAAATGGTCCTTTTGAACAGCTTTTCCAAGGGAGATTTCTTGAGGCAGCCCATTCCACTTTCATTGCATTTTGTTTTGTTCTATTTTTTCCTGATGTTAAAATTAAATCTTCCTTTCTACAACTTTCTCCCATTGCAACAAATTCTGATCTCTGGAGCTGAATAAAACAAGTTTCACCCTCCTTTCCACATGATAGCTGGAGGGCAAAAGGGGAGAGAGTTATTCCCCAGTGAGCAGCATAGTGTCACAAGAATGGCAGTCATAAGAAGAGGAAAGATGCCAGTGGAGAACAATATAAGTATTTGGCCTTTGTTGCCTCTAACTCCATAGACACGTGGCTCATTCATGCAGCAAAATACACATTCTGATTGAAAGACTCAAGCTTTTGCTGATTTTTAGGCAAAGAGCTGACATGGTACTAAAAAGATTGCTCCACTGCCTGTGATTTTAAGACCTCTGAAAATCAAAGTATTTTTTAAATTATTTAATAAAGAATGAGGAACGAGGGACCACAACTCCGCAAACTTAACTCTAACTAGCAAATGCATGGGATATGTATTAGCAATGTCAATTTCTTGATCAATTAAGCCTTATTCCACATGCATCTTGGACCTATACCCATCACACCCAATTTTGCTGGCTCACAGCAATCTTTCAAACATACAAAAACAGATTTTTTGACCACCAGGTCTTCTCTTCCCTGAATTAGACATCTCCAGTCTCAATGTCTGATGCATACATTGCTTGATCTCAAGGCCCTTTGCTACCTGGTGGTCTGCTTTGGATACTTGCTAATATCCTGCTGCTTACTTCATATCACTTTTCTCACTTGTTCTTTTTTTTTTTAACTGACTTTTCCCATCTTGACATGACATTGAACTGCTTTATTTGGTTAACTGCAATCTCCAAAGTTTATGAGCTTGTCTCCTCTTCCTTTTATGTCTTCTCAAAGTGCATTGTATAACACTTCACAGTTATTAACGTTTGGGGACCAACTACTGACTTATTTCTATGTTCCTGTCTTGTGAAAGTGGGAAGTAAAAATCATGGAAGCTTGAGAGGACTGAGAAACTGGGGGAAAGGATCAGAATATCCAAAATGGCTACAGCTTGGGGTGGAAAAAGAAGATATTGTGTTTATGGGGAAATGGGAAAAGTTACCTGGAGGACCATAAATAACTGCCAGAAGGATCTGGACAGAATGAAGTAAGTATGAATAGGGGAGATGTGTGTGTTGAGTAATGGTGGAGAATGGAGGGTCTGAAAATGTTCACGGAGAGCAAGGAGTGTTTCAGTTCTTCCTCGTAGTTTTTTTTTTTTTTTGGTCAGGAAAAATGAGAGAGTCTGGGAGAAAGAATAAGATAGTAAACCTTAAAACACTGTTATTGGTTTTGTTAGAGATTGGGACTGAACCTGTTATTCCATTGCAGTGGAGAACTACTGAATGATGAAATGATCTCTCTTCTCATTGCAGATCAATACCTTCTCTAAAACATATAGTCTGAGAGGATTGCCTAGAACAGAAGTTTCAAACAGGATCCTGGTATGCATATGGCCCATATTTATCCCCTTTGCAGCCCAACCAGATTAAAATGAATTTGGAAATATTTAACAAAATAAATAAAAATATAATAAAATATAGATAATGTTAATATGTGATTTTCTAAATCAATAGACAGGTGTAGAGATCCTTATATATGGTTTACTGGCTGCCATTTCTATTTGAGTTTGATACCACTGGTCTAGAGGACTGATACATTAACTAAGAACCAAATGGGATCTTTTAGAATTTAAATGGGACCTATCAATGGTCTTTCAGACAGTTTATGTCAGAAATAGCCTTTGAACCTAGAATCTCCTTGGCTTTGAGAATAATTCTCCAAATACTATCCCACACTGCCTCTCATCATCAGTATCATCATCATCATTATTATTTATTATTAATACTATTATTAGTAGGAAAGAATAAGAAAAGATGAAGTATCTTCATGAGAAAGCTCCGTTATTGTGGGGACCATAGGATAGAAATAATCCAAGAGGAGGAGAATCAGGGTCATAGATTTAGAGCCAAAAGGATCTTATAAATTGTTTAATCCAACGTCTTTATTCAGAAAATGAGAAAGCTGAGGTCTAAAGAGAATGGAGTTTGTTCAGATTTGAATCCAGGTCTTTTTACTCTAAACTAGGCTTTATGCTGAACTACAATGATGAAAGGTCTAATGAGTAAAGCAAAAGGGAGGGCAGAGGAGGTAAGGAAACAAGGAGAGCTTGGCCATGAGTTTGAGGCAGTTTGATGGCTCAGTGGATAGAGCAGTGGGTCTGGAGCCACAAAGACCAGAGTTCAAATCCAGTCTCAGATACTTACTAGCTGTGTGACCCAGGCAAGTCATTTAACTACTGCCTGCCTCCATTTCCCCATCTGTTAAATAGGGATGATTGTAGCATTTTGTTCCCAAGGGTGTGTTGAACATAAAATGACATATTTGTAAAGCACTTTGAAAGCCTTTTAGCACTATATAAATCCTAGCTATTATTAGAGGAAATATATTCTAGGCATGTGGGAATAGCTTATGCAAAAACTTGGAGCCTGCTAGGTAAATAACTAAAATGGAGATGGAATTAAGTAGTAATGGGGGCCACTGAAGGGGAGTGACATTTAGGAATATCCCTTTGACTAGTAAGTGTCTGAGGTAGAATTAGAACTCAGGTCTCTCTAAGTTCAGAGCTCTAACCTTGCACTACCTAACTGCCACTTTTGTCTGAGTTTTTGTCTCTCTGGTTTCCTAGTTTTGAGATAACAAATTGATCGTGGAAGATGCTACTGTAGCCCAGAAACAGCAAGACTTGTGCACAAATAGAGGCTCAAAAATAGTTATGGAACCTATAAAATGGTAAATTGGGGATAGACTGAAGTGATCTTTCTTACCTAAACTTTCTATCTTCCCCAGTAACTGCCCCAGTGGCCCCCACCTAGCAGGGACTTGATTATTTTTTTTTTTAATTTGAATTGATCTCCAGTTGCCTTCCATAGGGTCAGATGCTCTTATTTTGCAAAACTAAATTCTCTTTCCTAGTTTCACTAGATCCAGAGCCAAAAGTTGTGCTTAATTAGATAAAGGAACAGTCTTTCTGTCTAATGGGCTTCACTAAGCAGCTTCTGACCAAGATTTCTGCTCTGATCACATAGAATCAAGCCCATTTGTAGCATAAGGATTGATGGAGATTTCTCTTCCTCCACCACCCAAGCTGTTACCTTCTCCCCCCCCCCCCCCATTTCACTGGGGAGAGCAGAGCAAAGATGGGGTTTCCTCAGGCAGTCAGCCAGCATGCAGCAGTTTCCTTAAGCCAAATTCCTTGTTGTGTTAATTAAAAACCAGAGATGGCTTTGATCACTGGAGACTTCATTGCATAACTGGTTTCAATGTGCTATTGTTTTCCCTGGTTTTTTTCTTCCCCTTCCTCTCTCCCCGCACCCTGTGATGGAAATGATTTGAGTTTCACACTGGGCCCGAGATCATATTTAAATGTTTCCTGGGTTTGATCTCCTTATAGGCATTAACTAATGTTTCTGCAGACACACCTAGTGGCAGCAAACAGATTTTAATTAACTTCAAGCTATTTGAGCTGCCATTATGGGAAGTGGCAGCTAAGGTGTTAGAACCTGCTGCTTTCTAGCCTGCATTAGGAATAATGCCATTTTGTAATTTTGTACTTATATAGCTCAGAGGGCTTTTTTTGATGGCTGGAGGGGGTATTTGGGGAAGGAGGGAAGGATGTCTAGTCAGAAAAAAAGGTTTCTCTTTTTTTCAAGTTAAAGGTTGACTTGATTTGGGCAAGATACGGCATTTTTTTTTTCCTGACTTTTCTCAACTCATCAAAATTGTTCTGTATTTATTTTGCAACAACAATATGGAGTGAGTGAAACATGGATATTTCTGTAGTTTCCTCCTCCTCTGAGGGATGAAAAATGTACTGCTAACAATGACCAGGAAGCAAAAATACCATTTTATTTCCATGTGCCTCAGTTTCCCTAGCTGTAAAATGGAATATACTAGTCTTGTTACTCAAGCCACAAAAGTGTCTGCAACATGGTATACTTGCTATGCACAAGACTAGGTCCTTGCCTCAAGGGGCTTATTATTGGTAAAAAGTGCAATATATATATATACATATACATATATATGTATATGTATATATATATTTATATATATACATACCAATAATATATGCTAATATATTATTGGTATAAAGAGCAGTCCAAGTGCTTGGACCCAGGAATACTTAGTTTTGAATCAACGGCAACTTTGTCATAAAATAGTCCTTGATGTTACATTAAGTACTTTAAGCCTGGTTTCCTTAACCAATTT
The DNA here is from genome assembly GCA_023553655.1 of Myrmecobius fasciatus. Classification (NCBI taxonomy): domain Eukaryota; kingdom Metazoa; phylum Chordata; class Mammalia; order Dasyuromorphia; family Myrmecobiidae; genus Myrmecobius; species Myrmecobius fasciatus. The sequence goes on along the minus strand of JAJPUD010000205.1, from coordinate 180,395 downwards.
GTAAAATTGAAAAAGTCTTATCTTTCTTTTGACTTTCTTTTCCCCTTCAAGGTCCTCTTAGAAAAAAACGGAATTATTTCACAGACAGGATGGCACTGGTCTAATAATAGCAGTAGCTCATATTTCTATAGCCCTTTAGAACTACAAAAAGTTTCATAACTCCCCTGGGAAGGAGCTAATATATTATTAAATACATTTTACAGATGAGAAAACTGAGGCCATGAGGAACTAAGTGATCCATCACATAGTTAGTGAGCTAAACTATGAGGAAGTATGTATGACTAGTTTTTCCATTTATTCAAGTGAAGGATTCTCTTGTTCTTATTTCTTTTGAGAATGTTCTAAGATCCCCTAAACAATCCTATTCTAGTCCTAATCTAGTTTGTTGCATTTCTCCTGAGATTTCATTGATATGGGGATTCCCCTCAGTTTTGCAGATTTCAACCTATGCATGTCTGCCCATTTTGGGTGGCTTTTGCCCTAATCTTCCCACAGGGAAGTGCTGAAAGTGCCCGATGTGTTGGGTTTTTTTTTTTGACACCATAAAGATACCAATAGATAGACAACCATCAGTTGTCTTTCATTTTTATCATATAGTAAACCCACTTTATTATTTTTTGGTCACCCATTTCTTTAGTTAATACTTGCTATATCTTGTCTTTTTCTACTTCTTTGTGATGTTTTGCAGCCTGAATGCACCCCACATGCTCTTCTCTATTGCTCTTTGTAAGATCCAAGCAAGAAATATAACAGTGATAAGAGCCTGGCTTGGGATTCAGAGTACCCGAGTTCCAATTCTGCCTCTGATTATTACACACATGGGACCTTCTTGAGTCAATGGGGGAGTTGAATTGGATGTTCTTTAAGACTCCTTCTGCTCTCAGCCTATGATTACTTGATTTCTTCAGAGATCCATCACCAGACAGCATTACTAGAAAAACAGTGATATTAAAAAGATGGGCCTTTGTTCAGTGATCCTTCAGATAAAACCAGCTAAAAGGTTCATGTGATCCCAAGCTCTGAAAATGAGATACTTAGCATTTACAATAGCTAGCATTAAATGGCATTTTAGAGCTTGCAAAACACTTGAGAAATAAGATCTCATTTTATCCTTACAGCAATCCTAGGAAATTGGCATGATTGCTATTATCTCCATTTTACAAATGAGGAAACTGAGGCTGAGAGAGAGGTCAAGTGAACTGCCACAAAGCTAATATCAGCATAGATTTTGAACTTAGGTTCAGAAAGAGCAGCCAGATGGCCCCGATGGATATAAAAATAGAAAAAAATACATATGCATATATAGTGTGCTGGCTCTGTAATCAGGAAAACCCAAATTGAAATTCAATCTCAGACACCAGTTATGTCACTTAACCTCTATTTGCCTCAGTTTCCTCAACTGTAAAATGGGGATAATAATACCTTCCTCCCAGAGTTGTTGTAAAGGTCAAAAGAAATATTTGTAATGTGCTTAGCCCAGTGCCTGGTACATAGGGGGCATAAATATTTATTTCCTTCAAGTCTTCATGACTCTGGAACTTACGCTCCATCCATGCAACTACCTAGATATTTTAGGATATACTCTAACGATGAAGTATATAGTATAGGATTATTTCTATTATCTCATACTCTTCCCTTCACTCTGTTCCCTCCACATGCTATCCCACCAAACAGCCCAGAACCAAAACTATCCACCAAGAAGATTGTTGTTCCTGGCCCTTTTCTGCTTGCAAAAAGAGCAGACATAAGTGTCTTTGCATGCAGCAGAATGTCTGTCTGTCTGTCTGTCTGCCAGTTAAATGGTTCTGTCTCCACCAAATGATTTAGTTGCAGTTTTTCTGGCTTCACTAAGAAGCATGTACTAATTTCTCTCTGGGGAAAAAGAGACTGTGAAAGAGCTCTGGCTACTATTCTCCTAATTTTCTTTCCCTAATCCCTTCCCCTGTTCAGAGAGAGATAATCTTTGTCTATCTTCCTAAATCCCACTAATATCTTTCCATAAAAGCTTTGATGGTTTTTTTTTTCTGACACCACTTTTTTTTAATGGTAAATTGGATCTTTTAAATTTCATTTTCTAAAGAAAAAGAGCAGTTGGGTGGTGCAGTGGATAGAGTACCAGGTTTGGAGTCAGGAAGACCCAAGTTCAAATCCAGCTTCAGATACTTCCTAGCCTGGGATCCCAAGCAAGTCACTTATCCCTGTTTACCTCTGTTACCTTATCTATAAAATGAGCTGGATAAGGAAAAGACAAAGTATTTCAGTGATTTTGCCAAGAAAACTCCAAATGGGGTCACAAAATGTTGGTTGTTACTGAAATGCCTGAACAAAAACAACTAAGTAATTCAAGAGTATGTCTTGTTGGTGTGGGTACAGCCATCAAATTCTCCATCTGGATGAGTGCATGTGCATCTCCATGGAGATAGTGATATGGACATTCAGAGTAGGGGCTGGGAGACACATAGGAATTGGGTCTCAGCTATCCCATTTGTAAATGGCAAGAATGTTGTTCATCCTTCCTTTTGAAGAAGACCAATGACAATGTGTTTAATTAAGACCCGCTGCAGTATGGAACTTTATAAATGGACTTGTGGGGAATCCAATTTTGACTTGGAATTTAAGGAATGATGCCTTTGTTGCAGGAAAGAAAGCAGATCAAAATCCCCCAACCTTGCCCAACTCTTTTCAGGTCTTGCTAGGGTTGATTTGCATGGATCAAGTGAATGAGGGAAGTTATAGGCTATTTTACTCAAAGAGTAATGGCTATTCAGGAAGTGGCAACTGAGATAGAAGAATGTCATAAATGTCATTTAAAAGACAAACAATACCTAAGAGATTACCTGAAGAAATGAGTAAAAGAGCATTTATTAAGCACATAACCATGGGCCAAGTAATGGAGATACAAATCCAGGAATGGAAAATTGATCCGTAAGGGAGTAGATTGACACACTTTCTCATAGCAATAGCAGTGTTGATCAGATTGTAGAAAATGAGGAGAGACTAGAATGTTGATGTGAAAGTCAAGAAGATGCAGAGGGAGGAAAGTGAAACAAGACTGGAGTCTACCTAGATATATTAGGCCAATCAGGACACTGAAAGAGAAGTAGGTGGGGATGACAGGAGCTTTACAAGTGAAAGACTATATCCTCTCTGGGTGACTAGGGATTGAAATCACAAAAACCTGAGATAACCCCTGGGGCTATGAGATAAAAGTGCCCTAACTATTCTGGAAAGATCATTCAGCAGAAACCCAACAGAGAACAACTCATCAGAGATAACAACCTCTAAGCACAGCAGAGAGAATGGATTAGCAGAGAACTCCAGCAGTTTGCTGGTTCAGTGAACACAGCACCATGCCCAGAGCCAGGGAGTTAAAATCTGGCCTCAGTCACTTATTTTCCAAGTGACAAGTCATTTAACCTTGTTTGCCTCAGTTTCCTCATCTTTCAGAATGAGCTGGAAGGAAATGGAAAATTATTCCAGTATCTTTAAAAAAAAAAATCCAAATGGGATCATGAAGAGCCTGAACAACAACCAGCAATTTGCAGGAGGGGGAAAATCACCTCACAGCCTGATGGCATTATCAATTGTGCCAGTGACACTAGCAGTCCTGCAAAGGTCTTGGAAGAACAGAGGACCTCCAGTAGTTATGAAGCCCTAGGAGGATGGGTTGCTCTGACTGTTCCTGTTTCCTTGGCAGGCTGCTCTCCATATTCATGTCATTTTTTTAATCTACCTCCTCCATTGCTATCTCTCTTTCCCTAAATGAGTCTTGTTCTTGCTAAACATGAAAAACAAATTAACTAATGATGCTTTGTGCTAGCCGTCTCATTAATGTTTCATTGGGTACATCTTGATGGACCCTATATTGGTTGATAAGATTAGCTTCTCGTCAGAAAAAAATAGTCTATGTGGTTAAAATAACTAAGAGATTGTAAAATATTTAAAACATATGATGTAGTGAAAATAGGAGTTGGGGATTAGCAGACTTGATTTTGAATCCTGGTTCTGATATTATTTGTGAAAGGTTGGGTACTTATCCACTCTGACCTTTAGGTTCCCTTTCTGAAAAATGAGAGTTGCACTTGATGCTCTCAAACTCTTAATTTCCTGGAAAATCAGATTTAAAAAAACCCTCCTCTACTTCCCAGTGATTCTATAGCCACTGAAAAATGATTTGGAGGGCAGGGATGGGAGAACAGTAAAGAGGAAGCTGGGAAACCAGACCAAGGCACTTTATGTGATTTAATTGGTACTGGGAACTCTTCGTGAGGAACTTCTACTAGGGCTAAATAGCACTTGCTTTGTAATTTAGTCTTTGAGAGTTTCCAGGAGATACTAAGAGATTAAATATCTTTCACATAGCTAGTGAGAACTTGAATCCAGGTCTCTCAGATTTCCAAATTCTCTGTCCATCGAGCCCCTCATGCTTGAACTCAATTCAGTTTTAAAGATTTCAGAGTTTTTTGCCCTATTTTGGGGATCACACTTAGACTCGTTCCAAAGTCTAAAGGAATGTGAAGACAGAAAAGGAAGAAAAGATCTTTCAGAATCAAACTTTTTCAGTGGCTTTTTTCTTTTTCCAGGTTCCAATTTATTTCAGATTTGTGCTCCAAGTTCAGATCTTTTCTGATTTTATCTGAAAATGCCCAGTTCATTCTTTATGTCAACAATCTCCAGCTCATCTTACCCATAACAGGAAGAAGTATGTAAAGAGGAAAAGTTCTGAGCTGACTTTAAAAAAAAAAACAGGTTTTAATTGAGGATGTTGAGAATCATTCAAGAGTTTGTTTTGTGGTTCATTCATCACCAGTGTGGGCATTGGAACCCAGTTTTCCCTTTGGGCTGTGGGATCATTTGTGGGACAGACATAGTTGCCCTTCATGTTTGATTTCCAGGTTGGCTCCTTGACAGCCATGGCTTTCTCTCCCATCCTGACTCCACTCCCCTTTTCCCTCCAAGCCTCTCACTCTCGTGACTTGCTCAGCGAGACACCTGGAGACTATTGCTGAACTAAAGTCTGCTCCTTTGGGCAATCAGTCCACTGGGTAAGAATTTCAATTCGTGATCAAAACCTTGCTCAGGATTTTCACCCCTCCATTTAAAAACTTCTTTAGGGAGCCCCCAAGATCATGTGTCTGCAATGAAGGAACGCATTTGTTGGAATAGGTTTTTTTCTGAGGGAATGTCATCCTTTTGGAGTGGTGAAGTTTAAAGTCTGGCCATCCGGTCCTCCTCTATCTTAGTTGCTACATTCTCCCCTCCTTTTATCTCTTCTCTCTGGTCTCTGTTCTTTTCTATCTTCATCTTTCTAATTGATCCTTGATCATGTCCTGTCTCCTTCTCTCTAGTACAAAGGTATCTTCATGCTCCCAGTCATAGAACTCCTCATCTTTCGTTTGGTCTACAAAGAAATCTGGCATTCTCAGGCATTTCCCTGCTTCTGAAATACTACAGAAGAAAGAAATGACGACAGTAGAATGTATATCAAAAGAATTATCTGAACTGAACTGAACCAGCAGGCTTTTTCCAGGGCTTTTTCAGCTTTTGGTTACAGAGGCAGATAACACAGCATCAGTTTTCACTTTCCTTTTTCTTCTTAAATGAGTGTTTTAAGTTGGACTTGGATCCACAATGTTTCATCCTTTATGATCTTTCCCTCCTGATCCGAGGATTACTTTAAAACCAGTTTCACCAATCAAGAAAACAGCAAAGCTGAGCAGAGAATTTTGGCTCTCTCTCAGTCTCTTCCATTTAAACAAGCAAGCAAACAAACAAAAAACAAAACTCAACCCAAACCAAAACAAAAACAAAAAATGGAAAAAAAAAAAACGCAACTAAACAAACCAAAATATCACCACCACTAACACCGCCAACAGCAAAAAAATAAAATAAAATAAAATAAAAAAATAAAACACAACTGTTTGTCATGGGCTGAAGTCAACCAATAAGTATTTATTTATTTATTTTTTAAATTTTATTTTATTTGCATAACATATGTGTGGATAATTCTTCAACAATAACCCTTACATAGCTTTCCGTTACAAATTTTTCCCCCCAACTTCCCCACCCCTTCCCTAGATGGCAGGATATCCACTACATGTTAATTATGTTAAAATATTGGCAAATCGAATATATGTATACATATTTCCAAACTTATCATTGTTGTGCAAGAAAAATCTTATCTACACAAACGATATATCAGATAAAGGAAACACAATGTAAGCAAACATCAATCAAGGAGTATGAGAATGTTATGTTGTGGTCCACACTTCACATCCCTCTCTCTGGGTGTATATGGCTTTCTTCAGTGAACAATTGGAGGTGGTTTGAAACATATCATTGTTGAAGAGAGCCATGTCCATCAGAATTAATTGTCATATAGTACTGTTGTTGCCGTGTATAATGATCTCCTGGTTCTGCTCATTTCACTCAGCATCAGTTCATGTAAGTCTCTCCAGGCCTCTCTGAAATCATCTTGCTGGTCATTTCTTACAGAACAATAATATTCCATAATGTTCATATACCATAATTTATTCAGCCATTCTCCAATTGAAGGGCATCTATTCAATTTCCAGTTTCTAGCCACTACAAAAAGGGCTGCCACAAACATTCTTGCACATGTGGGGCCTTTTCCTTCCTTTATGATTTCTTTGGGATATAAGCCCAATAGAAATGCTGCTGGGTCAAAGGGTAACCAATAAGTATTTATTAAACACCTACTATATGTCAGAGACTGACTGCTAAGGGCCAGGAATAATAGTCCTATCCTCTAGAAGCTTAAAGCATTGTCATAAACTGCAAGTGAGATACAGAATTTAGATAAGGTGATTAAATCATTAGAATCAATGATTTTTGAAATTAATATTACTTCTTATAACTATTTAAAATTATTAAGCATTATTAATTATTAGCACAATATAACTCCAGTGTTGGTAGAGGCATGAGATCCATGGAGAGTGATCCAATTATTTTGAAAAAGTTTAGAATTAAGAAAGCAAAGTGACTAAATTTATCATCATTTTTCTGGAGTTATATCTGATCACTGCAGTGATATAGGGCTCATAAGTTTGTCACAATTATTTTTATTTACAATACTCAAGTCATTGTATAACTTGGTCCTTTGTTTCTGTTCACTTTATTCTACATCAATTCACAAAGTCCTCTTAGTCATCTCTGAAACCTCCCATTTTATCCTTTCTGATGACACATAATATTTTCATTAAATTATGCCTTAATTTGTTCAGTCACTCCCTAATTGATGGGCATCACACTAGTTATTTGCTATAAAAAAAGTGCTGCTATAATTTTTTTTGGTACATGTGAGACTTTTCCATTTTTCCCATCTCTTTCACTCTTTTATGAGTGAATAGATATATTTGTATCTTTTTAATGAATGAATAAATGCTCACAAGCTCATAACCGAAGAATTGTTGAATTCTGATTTGAATTGTCATGTGATTATATAGAAAGTGCTATTTGTAAAATGGTCATAATAATAGCATCTATGAGGATCAAATGAGATAATAGTTGTAAAGCACTTAGCACAGATCTGACACATAGTAAGCACTCTATAAATGTCTGTACATGTACATACATATTTCAGCTATTAAAGTTTCAAATTGCTCTATGATTTTGGGAACAGCTTCCACTCTGGTTATGTAAATCCATGATACTTACATGATTAGGAAACTGATTATATTATTTAAAGGAATAATTATAAGGCTATTATATGAACATATGCATATCCACCTATATTTACATATATCTATATGAGCCTCTGAGTTATTTTATGATTCAGTCCAATTAAACAAATATTCAAAAAGTTGCTAATATGGGTAAGGCCCTGTAGTAGGCATTAGGGATAAAATGAACCAATCTCTGCCTTTGAGGAACTTTAATCCAAGGGATACAAAATGTGCTCTAACAAGGTAATTTCAGAAGAGAAAAAAAAAAACACTATTTAAGGAGGAAACTCAGGAAAGTTTCCCTAGAAGAAAGAAATGATACCTTATCTGAGCTTTAAAGAAAGATGGAAATTCTAAAAGGCAGGTAAGGAGGGTGTTTCATCCCACACATGGGGTTGCAGGCTGGGCAAAGACATGGAGTTAGGAGATGGATTTTTAAAGTTTCCTGTAACACCAGGAAATTGGTATTAAAAAGACTTACCCACATAGCTAGTAAGTGTTAAGTGTCTGAGGTCATATTTAAACTCACGTTTTGCTGACTCCAGGGCCAGTGCTCTAGCAGCTGTACCATCTAACTGTCTCTCCTCTATAATTTTGTAAGAAAATTTGTTAATTATTTAAGTTCCATATGGTCCTAAAAATAGACAAAAATGCAGAAATTTATAATGCCGTTCTTGCTAAATTCTTGTTTAAAAAAGTTAACCTTATTCTTAGAAAATTGTAACATCAGTCAGTCAGCCAGAGAGTCAACAAACATTTATTAAGTGCTGATTATGTGCCAGATTGACTTTGCTAAGTGGGGATGCAAAGAAAAGCAAAAACTGCTTCTGTTCTCAAGGAGCTCACAGTCTAATGGAGGAGACCACATGCAAAAAAACTGCATATAAGATGCATTGGAGATAATATTAGAAGGAAGACACTATAGTAAAAAGGGATTGGAAAGGCTTTTTTTTTTTTTTAAGATGATGGATTTTAGCATTCAGAGAAAACCAATAAAGCCAAAAGGTGTGGATGAAGAGGAGAGAATTCCATACATGGGAGACAGCTAGGGCAATGCCCAGTTAGGAGATGGAGTGCTTTGTGCAAGGAACAGCAGGAAGGCCAGTGTCATTAGATCAAAGAATATATAGAATAAAATGTCAAGTTGTAAGAAAATTGGAAAGATGGAGAAGAGAGAGCTTAATGCCCAAAAGAGGATTTTATATTTGATCCAGAATGTATTAGGGAACCAATAAAAGTTTCTGGAGAAGCAGAATGACATAGTCAGACTTTGGCAGCTGAGTGGAGTGGGGAAATGGACCAACCTTAAATACTATAATATTTATAAAATTGAATGAGAAAAAAAATGGACATTTAATGAAATTTCAAATTTTCAGGACTTTCTATCAACCAAACACAAACAATAGAAAAATTAACACAAAAGAGCCAATATTAAAGGAACTCAACATGGACAAATTGTGTTTGTTTTTTTCTTACATGGGAAATATTTACCATATGTTTAAAGTTGAGGGCAGCTCAAAAGAAAGATTGGGGCAGAATTAAAGTAAAAATAGTAATCAAGTTATTCAGATCAGGTACAAAGGAAGAGTAGACAGGCATTAAAGGGAAAAGGAGAATTCGTAATTCTGAAAACCTACTCAGATCGGAATGGGTTAAATAGGCAACACTACATATGTACCATGAAGGGTAGAGCACCCTCCAAAATCTATAAAGAAATAAAGAGGGGAGGGAATGGGTGGGCAGGGAAAAAGACAAGGGAAGGATTCATGTCTGGGGGGATGTTAAGTAATAGCAAGGAAAGTTAAGGAGCAGAATTAAAGCAAAGAATTAGAAGATATCAGAAAGATATGTGTATGTATATATGTATAAGGGGAGAGGGATGTTGCATGTCTCTGTGTGTATGTATATATCCACATTTGTATACATAAATATATCCTTTCTTAACTATAGCCTACTTGGGGGTGAGGATGGGGATGAAAAGGGGAAAAACAAAGAATAAAGTAAACAAGGTGCGCAGCAGAGAACCAAAGAACAATTTACAAGGAAATAAAGAAAAGATGGACACTCATAAATATAATTTCTTCTACTAATATAAATACTTTCTTGAACTAGTATATATTGTTTTTATAATTCTGCTGGGCACAGGACAACATTCTCTTTTGTTTTGTATTCCCTTTCTGTTTTTCTTTTTTCTTTAAACAAAATAAATTAAAAGATATAATTCTTCCCCCACTCCCCAAAAGAGAGATTTCCTCCCCTGGTTGCTTTCTGGAAGAGGAAGTAGAAAAGGGGGAAAATCTTGGTTCTAATGCAATAATTAGTTATTAACCACAAGAGAGAAATATTCCTTTCTCATATCTCTTTAGACTCTCCACAGGACTTTTTTTTTTCCTACCATTCCATGTCTACCTCTTTACCCTAGAAAGTCACTCTATTCCTGGACAACTCACATTGGAAATACTTTTCACTCTTTGGGCTTTCCTCCTGATTGGCTGCTTCCTCCTAAAACATACATTTTTTTTTTTTTGTTAAAGCTTTTTATTTGTATAACATATGTATGGGTAGTTCCCCAACATTGATCTTTACAAAGCTTTCCATTACAAATTTTACCCCCAGTCCCCTCCCCTCCCCTAGATGGCAGGAAGTCCACACATGCTTATAAATGTTGAAATGCTTGAGAAGTTATGCAAGAAAAATCCTATCTACAAGAAAAAAAAAAGAATCAGAGAAAGGCAACACAATGCAAACAAATGTCAGTAGAGATCATGAAAATGTTATGTTGTAGTCCATATTTCATTTCCCTCTCTCTGGGTGTATATGGTTTTCTTCAGTGAACAACTGGGACTGGTTTGAGACAATTCTTCGTTGCAGAGAGCCATGTCCATCAGAATTGATCATCATGTAATGCTGTTGTTGCTGTGTATGATGATCTCCTGGTTCTGCTCGTTTCACTCAGCATCAGTTCATGCAAGTCTCTCCAGGCCTCTCTGAAATCGTCCTGCTGGTCATTTCTTACAGAGCAATAATATTCCATAACATTCATA
>JAJPUD010000205.1:118587-168147 GCA_023553655.1 Myrmecobius fasciatus | reverse complement strand
ATAGTTTCTGACTTTTCCTTGGCAGATAGATTCCCAAATATTTTATCCTATCATCTGCTATTTGGAATGGAATTTCTTTTTGTATCTCCTGCTGCTGAACTTTGTTGGTAATATATAAAAATGCTGATGATTTATGTGGATTAATTTTGAATCCTGCAACTTTGCTAAAGTTGTGAATTGTTTCTAGTAGTTTTTTAGTTGAGTCTCTAGGGTTCTCTAAGTATACCATCATGTCATCTGCAAAGAGTGATAATTTGGTTTCTTCATTACCTACTCTGATTCCTTTTATCTCTTTTTCTTCTCTTATTGCTAAAGCTAACATTTCCTAAAACATACATTTTAAGGAACAGATCCATGACAATATGCCGTCATTTCTATGAAACCTTCATCTTGGCTATATAAATACATGATAATTATATAATTAGGAGGCTCATTATGTTATTTAAAGAAATAATTATTTATAAGGCTATTATGTGAATATATGCATGTCTATCTCTAACCACATCTATCTCTCTAAGTGTCTCTCCATAGGCCTTTGTTTCCATGCCCCAAAGCCAGAACCTCCACTTCCTATCCACTCTCCACCTTGCTTTTCAGGTCCCTTTTATGCATTGTCTTCCCTATAGAAGGTAAGCTCCTTAGTCTTTTTTTTTTTTTTTTTTTTTTAGCATTTATTTAGCACTGGGCTGGTACATAACTTAAATACTTATTGATTGGACTTGACATATCAAGGTGGTGACAGTCAAAGGAGAGAAAAGGGGATTAGCCATATCCAGATTGTCACTAAGATTAATTGGTTAATGTTAAGATTACCCAGGGTTTGGAATTGAACTGTAGCATATATTCACACAGGGTGCCTTGGCAAGGCTATCTAGTCATATAATTCTATCCAGAGAACAAAATAATCTACGTGAATAACTGTCTTTCTGTTATGTCTATCATAAGAACCAATCAGAAAGACAAATAGAACTCCAATGCCTTGAAAGAATTGGACAGAAAAGCAATTTTATTTTAGAAAAAAATGGAGTTCCCAATGGCCTCTGCCAGGACCAGGCCTGGCTTTTTCCAACAGGCAGTGAGGCAAAATTCTGAATTTCAAATCATTGGCTCCATCACAGCATGAATGTTATTAGGAATGTAGACTACAAATCCCCTCCACCTAGGGTATCCATCTGTTCAGCAGAATTCTCCCCTAGGTGATAAGGGAGAGTGCTGCTTGAGTTCTGAACATAATAATGGGACTAAAACACTATAATTTGGCTCTGTGGATTGCTTACTACTTTTCCTGGAGGTGATGCTGCGCTCAGGCTGCATGACAGGTGCCTATTAAGACACCCAAAGTAGAATTTGCTTTGAAATTCTTTAAGAGTGAGGTGGCTATTTGAAAGTTCCTAGGGAAGTGGCCAGTGTTTGCTAGGGAATAGTGAGGGTCCTTTGCTATTTCCTTTTAAGCAGGAGCCTTGAAGTGTTTTATCAGGATCAAGGACCTGAGAGAGTTTTTTAGTTTTCTCCCCCTCCCCACCTGGGAATTCAGTTTCTCTTCCTTTTTGATGAATGGTTTCCCACTTATTCTGGAGATTTGTCTAAGCAAAAAGGAGCTGCCTTTAAGTCTGAGATTAGCAATCTCTTTGGCCCTGTAGGTCGCCAAAAGAACTAAAGAGTACCAGTGGGAAAACTCTTGTTTTCCTTTCCTTTCTTTCCTTTCCTTTCTTTCCTTTCCTTTCCTATTTTCTTCTCTCCTCTCCCTTCCTCTTTTCTCTTCTCTTCCTTCTTTTCCTTTCCTCTCTTCTCTTCTTGTTCTTCTCTCTCCTTTCCTTCCTCTCCTCCTCCTTTCTCCTCCTCCGGAGACCTCCCCTGTCCTCCCCTTTCTATCTCTTCTCTGCTGTCCTTTCTTCTCCCTCTGCTCCTTTCCTGCCTCTCCATTCTCCTGCTAATTCTAGAATCTTGAACTAATCAAATCAACTTTACCATTGTTCCTGAATAGGACTTGCCAATCTACTTCCCCTAACTTTACTCCTTATCATGGTAACTTTCTGCACCAAAATGCCCCTTCCTGGGCTCTATCTTCCTTATATATGTAGTTCCCCATTTGAATGTGAGTTTCTTGTGGGCAGGGACTGCCTTAGTTTTGTATTCTTACCACCAGATAGAAGGATAAACAGAAAGACACACAGATAGATAGATAGATAGATAGATAGATAGATAGATAGATAGATAGATAGATAGATGGATGGATGGATGAATAGATAGACAAATAAACAAATTTATTCTTTTTTAAATTTTATTTTATTTGCAAAACATATGTATGGGTAATTCTTCAACATTAACCCTTACAAAGCTTTCTGTTACAAATTTTCCCCCCCTACTCCCCACCCCTCCCCTAGATGGCAGGATATCCACTACATGTTAATTATGTTAAAATACTTGGCAAATCGAATATATGTATACATATTTCCAAACTAAATAAACAAATTTATTAAGCTCTTACTATGAATCAGGCACTGAGAATATAAATACAAGCAATGAGGGTATTTCCTCCCCTCAAATTACTTTCATTCTAATGAGGAAAGCTAAGGACACATAAAAGAGAACTGGAAAGAAGATGGGGGAAGCAGGAGTTGGGAGAGTGATGAGGGCACCTGGGAATGAAATTAGTCTGGTCTGAGAACCCCATGAGATGGAGGAACCCCATCAGACTGGAGACTCATCCATTAGACTAGAGAGGCAAAGAGTGGAGACATTTCCAGGATGAGAAGTCTGCTGGTGAGGATGTGAGAAAGTCCCAAGTGTGAGGAGGGAAGCTGGGAGTTAGCACAGTGCTTGACACATAGTGAGTACTTAGTAAAAGGTGTTGGGTTTTTGTTTTTTGTTTTTCAAATTTGTTCAGGAAAAGGAGCTCTTGAAGGCAGAATGAGTTAGATCTAGTAATTAACACAGAGGAAGTCGGGAGTCCCAATTTAGCTGTGCTTCCCTTCCCTCCCTGTATCCCTCCTGCACCTAGCCTATAAAAAAAAGGTGCCTTATTTTGGGGTGGAGGGAGCAGAATGGGAGAATGTAATGTGGACATGTAACTTGGCCTGTATTTATTTTATTTTATTATATTTAATTAATTATTTTTTAAAGCACACATTATTTTATGTATCATGTTGGGAGAGAAAAAACAGAGCTTGGCCTGTATTAAACTAGGACTTTTCATGTGAACTAAGTATTTACCAATTTGAAAACAGGAAAAGGAAGTTGTCAAAATATAGCTAAATGCCCTTGCCCTAGAAGACTGAGAGGTTTAAGCTTGTTTACTTTCTTCTGGTACCAGGAGTGATTAGGGATGGTGAGCCTTAAAAGGTTCAGGGGAGAGATAAGGACTTAGGACTTCAAAGCCGACCAGGGTGGAGCCTTTCTATTTGTGAGACTTTATCGTTTCCTCCTTTTCCACTTGTCATTCCCCTGCCCCTTTGAGACTCCAGGGAAAGCGAAAGCCCAGAACAATTGCACTAATACGTTTCTTGGTCTTTACTCTTCAAAATCCCACAGTTTGTGCAAATGGAATCAAGGTTTCTTACCTCCAGTAGAAGTTTGAAATCAATTAGAAGGAACTGAGAAGAAGATATAGGACACAAATAACAACAGGTTTGGAGTGGCAATTTAAGCAAGATAATAATATATTATATATTATCATTATATATTATTATATAATCAGCATGTTGCTGATTATCCTTCATTCTTGGAGAGGACCATGTTGTCAGGGAAAGGATGCCTTAACATGCAAGTGAACTGGATCCAAGGGAGGGAGGGCTGTACAAAGTCACCAGCCTGACGTTCTCCTCCACAGCCATCTGGGGCCAATAGATCAGGAGGACTGGAGATGGCCAGGGATGCAGTGGGGGACCAATAATATAACCACAGGTCTGCTGGAAAATCATAGAAATAGAAGGCACTGTAGAAGCCACGTAGATCATGTGTATCTGACATTTACCTGCATAGTAGAGAGAACAATTCTACTTACTACGTGTTACCTAAGCAAAATCACCTCAATCTCTCTGGATCTTCACTCCATTTATAAAATCAGTTTGTCAGTGACATTTTATTAAGTGACTCCTATGTGATTCAAAGAAAGACCATCTTTACAATCTTGAGATGCTTGCAATCTAATATGGAGATTTGATCTAAATCTAACATCTTTTAGTATTTGGGGATAATGAGTTCCTTATGTTTTTACCTGTTATGAAAGATAGTTCTTACTTTTCCTGGCCTCTTTCAAGAGATGCCCCCTAATTCTAGTATTCCAGGATGTGGAGAACAACTCCATTTATCTATAAATTTGGAACTTGATCCAGGCTTCTATCATATCTGCTTTCAGCTTTCACCTTTTTTCATGGAATAATCCTCTTTTTTTTTAGTTTATTCTCAGGAAAATCCATTGACCTCTTTGATCATTTTAGTCTCCCTAGATTTTCTAAGGTTCATTATGTTTTTTCTGTATCTCTGAGACTAGGAAGCTTGCTTGGCATTGTGAATGCATCGTTGGACTAGAAATCAGGAACTTCTGTGTTCAAATTCCACTTTATATTATTACTAGCTGTGTGACCCTGTTTTTTGTTTTTATTTTTAATATCCATTCTGGTGCTATCTGGTTCTCTTCAAGATATTTTGATGCCTTTGCATACGTGTCTTCAGGGAACCATTGCTCCTGACTTCAAGCTCTCTTTTCTGAACCAAATATCTTATAAATATTGATCTGATTACCTTTTTCATGAATATTTGCTCATGAGAAAGTAAAGAACCAGAAAGCAGGAACCAAACCCACATTCTGAGAGTAGTCAACAAACACTAAATCTGTCAATCCATCTCCCTCCTGTTTTATTTATTCCTGATTGGGGGGCAGGGAGAAGAAGCTGGTGCTGGTGAAAAAAAAAAACAAATCACAGAGGAATCAGGGAAGCGAAGCTAGGTTTCTAGGCTTCCCTTTTCTGAGGATTGACTGGCAAATATATGGTATATGAGATGTTCCTTCATAGTGTAAGATATAGTATATGAGATGTACTAATGTAATAGTCAGAATGATTTTTAAATAAACATTGCAAAATTTACCTACTTAAATAGTCTTTTCCTCCAAAGTAGTCCCCAATGTGAAGCTTATTCCAATGATGTTATTGCTGCTCAGATGCTCTTCTTTTATAATTGCTTTCAGAGCATTTTTATGAACCACAAAGGAAAAATAAGCAAATTACTTTATAGTAATACTTTGTTCTTGACCCCAAACAGTATTACCCAGATTGCTTTCTCCTCTTTTTCATAGAACTCCCTATGACTGTTGGTTGTCTTCCAAATCAAACTGAGGCTCAAAAGAGGAAAAAAAGGAAAAGCTGCAGCTTTTGAAGATAATTCTCCAAAAGGAATTTCCAAAATATTGTAAGTCATGGCAGCAGACACTCTCCCACACACTCCCTGCCAAGGGCTCTATTCCTGACATTCTGGATCTCAAAATGATGATTTTCTTTTATTTTATGCTGGAACTTTCCTCAGCAGCCTCCTCATTTACTAGAACATCCTACCAATTTTCTCCATGGAATATTCACAAGGCTTGCCCCCTTTCTCTCATTAGTTAATGACTCTTAGAGCCTTTCTCATCAATGAAAGCTAAAGAAAGGGGGGCACTGGCTGACTACAGTGGGAGGCTGCCCAGTTAGTACGATTTCAGGAGTATCAAGAAGGAACTATTTCTTCCAAATACTTCTCTTACTTGCTCATAATTGCTTGAAATTCCTTTATCTGGGAACAAAGCCTTTCCTTCTAGCCCTAAAGTTAAATCTTAAAGTATAAATAATCAAAAGATAAATAATACCCCGACAAATTCACATTAGCATGGCAAGACTAATAAATGAATATTTTCCAAAAGCTGGGGAGACAAAGGCTGCAAAAACAGCCAAAAAACAGGCCCTTAGGGGCAGATGAGACTTGGCTGCAGCAACAGGCTACCCTAAGGGAGAGATTGTTGGAGTACTACAGTAGGCAAGTCAGGCCCCAGCCACCACCTGGAGCACTATCTCCTCTCAAACTCTAATGAAAATGGCCCCAGAAGTCTGAGAGTTTGGATACCTTCCAAAGGTCCTTCCCTGCTTCTAGCAGGGGGTCAAACCCTCATTGTGGAGAACCATCACTGTGGGTGGACAAAGGGACTTATTTTCCTTGCATCATCAATGTCAACTACAGACCAGCTATCACAAGGAGTGGAAGCATCCTCCCTTCTCCCAGAGATGACCAGTCCTGCTTCCAGCAGAGGAATTAAAATTTGCGGATTATTGATTAACTTTTACTGGCCTTCCTGTCCTGTTTCCTGCCCTTCTGCCCCAATTTTGATGCTATGTATCTCTTTCCTAAAGCCCCCACTCCCATACATGGATCCTTAATTGGCTTGATTCAGCTCCCAAGGACTCCTACTATGGCACTCCCTTGATATTTATTTACTTGTATCCAAATTTCCTTCAAGTTCTATTGATCTCCACCTTACAATGAATTATTGGGAGAAATGACTTTGTAGCAAGGGGTTTTAAAAGCCTCATCTTTTTAGGAGTAATAATAATAACTAATGTTGTAAAGCATCTGTGCCAGGCACTGTACTAGATTCTTTACAAATATTATCTCATTCAAAACTTAAATTGGGAGAGAAGTGATAGATTATCCTCATTTTACAATTGAGAAAACTGAAACAAACAAGCTAAATGATTTATTTAGGATCATTTAGTAACTGAGTAAAGCAGTTTTGAACTCAATTCTTGATCTGAAGCCCAACTCTACCCACTGTACCTAATTGAGTAATTACTTTGGGTCAGTGAAGAAAGTTTTGTTTGTTTTTGGTGTTTTGGGGCCCCTCGAATCACATTATTAGGAAGTTCTGATTAGTACCAATATCTCTTTAAGTGCCATTGATAATACAATTTACTTCTACATGCTTTTTGCCTTTAGGCAGAGCAGTGAATAATATTTATCAAAATGTGAACTGGATGTGGGGAAATGGCTGCCCTGTCCAGATGTGAAGTTCTTGACTATTGCTTCACTACTTGTCCTTCACATAGAATCTCAGATATATGCTTCCCTTCATTCATCTTCTGCCCCCCAAAATGTCATAGGGAAGGATATAGCAGGAAAGCTTTATTTTACGGGACAAAAGAGTTGGAGTGTAAAAGAATGCTGGAAAACTTGTGCTGTTTCCAGGATATCAGAAATCATGTCAATCCCTCAGAAAGAATCCTCTTGGAAGAATTCATGAAATATATTAAAAATGACCTAGACATAGATAAAACCCTTACTGGGATGGGGGCTCATGCTAATAGAATGACTCTATAATCAGGTTGCTGCTTCCTTAAGAAGCCCGGATCATCAGCTTTGAGGTAGAAGCAGTGGTTAACATTGGACCTGTTTTAAAATTCAATTTCTTCTGGTGGTTGGCTGAGCTCAGCAGGCACTGATACTGCTAGGCCCCAAGATTCCAAGCTCCACTGGGAATCCATGAATATTGTTCTTAGCACTCCACACAGAAACTCCCCTGGGGGAACACAAGCTATTGTTCCTAGCTAAAAGGAGATTTTTTGAGTCAGGCATCTTTTCTTCAGTTGCTTATGTGGCCCTGAGTGTGTTTTTGTCAGGGAAGGTTGAGCCTCTCAGGAGTTCTTGCATCTTCTTTCAAAAATAAAATAAATGACTATATTTCCACATAATTTTCTTTCCTTTGTAATCCTATTTATTTTATTTTATGCATTTAAAATATTTTTGAAAAGATGTCCATAGCTTTACCATAACCCTTTGGGGTCTTAGTATGACCCATATGTGTTGAGTGAACTTATTAATTCCATATAAATCACCTCTCTTTCACTTGAGGATTTCAGAGAATTGCCTCATTGTATTGAAATGAGTGGAACTAATTCTTCTGAAGGAAAGCAAAAAGTTCCTGAGTTTTTTCTTTTTAATTGCTAAATGTGCAAATCAAACTTAACCCCACATAAATATTTAGAGAGAGAATTCATACAGTGAGAGATGATTTTAACCAAATTAAATATTTTGATGGAGCCTCATGAGCTCTGTGAGAAAACCATCCTTCCCTTATAATAGGAATTGCATGCAAATTCTTTTCTTCTGACTTGTGCTTTCCTTTGCCTTGGGATCACAGAAAGCCATTCTTGGTTTGGGATGGGTACTTTTTTTTCTCTCCCTTTCAAAATCCTAAGTTTTCACTTCAAGAGCTCTTTTATTGTTGTTGTTCAATTGTTTTTCAATCATATCTGACTCTTCATGAGTTTTTCAGTCATATTTGACTCTTCATGACCCCATTTAGGTTTTTCTTGGCAAAGATCCTGGAGTGGTTTGCCATTTTCTTCTCCAGATGAATGAATTTAGGCAAACAGGATTAAGTGACTTGCCCAGAGTCACACAGGTAATGTCTGAGGCCAGATTTGAACTTACAAAAATGAGATTTCCCATCTGTCAGCCCAGCACCCTATCCACTGAGCCATTTCAAGGAGTACCTAGTAATCTTCAGCCAGATTGATTTTCTGTTCCTTTGATCACAAAAAAATCTTGAAAGTTTGTCCCAAAGTGGTCCTGATTTAACATTCCTAATGTGGTCCTTAACCATGGCATATGTCAATCTATCTTAAATAAGCAAAACTCAGACAAAGCTGGTCTTCCTCCTCCTCCTCTTAGTTTTCTTCATCTAACCTTTTTCTCCTCTCCTCCAAGGTTTCCAAGATGAAACCTTTGTTATCCCTTGGCGATCCATCCTGCCCATTTCTATGTGCTAGGGCACATAGCAGCCAGTATTACCATTGTCCTTCCAATAGAAGCCAAAATACGGTAAGTAATTCATATAATATTTTTTGGTTTAGAAAATGCATCCTTCTGAGCAGCTCTGACATTATTTCGTCCATTCTATGAATGAGGAAATGGAGGTTCTGAAGGATGTAATTTGCCCATGAGCACATGGCTAGAAAGGATACAGCCAGGAATCTTGGGCTATCCAGTTCTGAGTGTAGCACTCTTTCCATGCACATCATCTCATGCATTATGCTTATGTTATAGCATCAGCAAAATCTTAAAATGTCAGATGGCAGATTGTTGATTTGGAAGTATGATGGAGATGAAAGAGACAAAGAAAGGGAAAGAAACATCTCACAAAACAAACACAGTGGAGAGCATGTAAGCCTTGGAGTTAGGACATTTTAGGTCTGAACCTACCTCTGGTCCTTAATATGAGTATGTTGGTGTGACTTTAGATAAGGCTTGATTTTTCAGTTTCTTTATCTGTAAAATGGGGTTAATTTTTGTAGGACCTACTTAACAATTGTTGTGAGACACTAATGAAATAATACATGTAAAGTGCTTTGTGAAAAAAAAAACAAACTGTAATTGCCACTTATTATTTGTAGAGTTATAGCAACCATGGTTGTCCATCTCTAAAGTGCATTTGAAAGAATTTTCTCAAAAGAGTTATTTATCATCTCTTTTGTGGATTCTTTCTGAGCTTTCCTTCTTCTATCAAAGGTTAAGTGTGCTATTCTTTAGGTCCCTACTCTAGGCTAATCAGATCAATTAATTCATTTTATGTTGTAATAGGAATGCATTAGGTCTCTTAAATAATGTATTTTTAGGGATCTTCAGCATCAGTCCTAAAGAATGAGTAATATAGTAGTCCCAGACACCATGGCAAAACTAATGGAGAAATGTTTTAGGTAATGGGGAGGGCTTTTAGTTGTGGTTTTCCATTATATCCAGACTACAATCTATTTTACCTGCATGTATAGCTGACATTACTTGGAATGAAATTTTGTGTTAAAATGGAATAGATTAGGAGATCACAGACTAGTTAGCAGGGGTGGAAATAATGTTGGAACAGGTAGAGAATGAGGAGGGAGAAAGGGACACATATAAAAGAGTATTACCCCTTGTCTTACTGATCCTACCAGCAGGCCAGTCTCTTGGCCAAATAATAATGATAGGATTGTAGGTTCCTAGAATTAATCATGTTGATGTCTGTATCATCCGTGTTCCTAATCAGTAATTATTGATTTGGATCTTGTGATTCTGGATCAGATCCAAGGTCTGGGTTATTTAATCAACCAGCACTTGGTTGACTTGGTCTACATTCTACATGAATGATTAAGAAGTCATAGAATAGGGGGCAGCTAAGTGGTGCAGTGGATAGAGCACCAGCCCTGAAAGGACCTGAGTTCAAATTTGGCCTCAGACACTTAACACTTCCTAGCTGTGTGACCTTGGGCAAGTCACTTAACCCCAATTGCCTCAGCCAAAAAAAAAGTCATAGACTAGAAAATGAGGATATCTGGGGATGAGAATACAGGGGACCTCTAAGTTTTAGTCTACTTCTTGCTTATCTCTTTTTAAAATGAGGTTCAAGCCTGAGCTATTGTGCCCCCAAGCAGACTCTGGAGACCCTCGAGGGAAAACCTACTTCCTAGGAAAAGATTTTAGTATAAGAGGAAAAAAAAGTTATTGGAGGATGTCCAGAAAGAAGTTTGCTTAAATGAATAACACAGTGAAGAAAGAACAGAATCATTTGGCTGTATACTATGGAAAACTTTCTATTAGCTGAGAAACTCTCCCTAATTGACAGATTTTTCTTGATACTTTATGCTTAATGAGCATATAGTCTTCCTAAGGGCATAAACTTCAACTATCATTATTTTTTCTTCTTAGGGGAGGGGTCAGTGAAGCAAGAGATTGGTGACTTTGAATCATCAATTTCTAGATCTGTAACCTCAGAGACAATTCAATCCAATCCACTTATTTTACAGATCAAATATAAATATGTGCACGTATAAAATGCATTATAATATAAATACAGATATATAAAATAATATAAATAAAATGCTCTATAAACTTTAAAATATTATGCCAAATTAGCTATTATTGTTACAGATGAGAAAATTTAGGCCCTGGTAGATTTTATTTCTTTTCCAGAAGCAGAAGTCCCTCCCCTGTTTCCCCATTAACTGAATATCACAGAAGTTACAAGACTTGAATCTTCACCCCTCATAATATAGCCAGTCCTTGCCCCCATGGAGCTTATATTCTTTTGGAAGATAACCTCCTCTCTTGATTATTCCTTGATGTCTTTGTGGGTTTCAGTTTTCTAATTTAAGTTTCATTTTTCCAATTTAATTTTCATAACTATGGAAACCAAATGCCCATCCATTTCTCACATATCTATATCTATATTCACATGTATGTAAATGAATACAATATAAAACAAATACCATATATTATTATATTAATATATATTTTCTACATTAATATGTGTATTGTCTCCCTCATTAGAATGTAAAGTTCTTGAGAGCAGGGTCTATTTTGAGGAGGTCCTTGATGTAGGTCTGGTTAGGAGAGCTCTGGGGCAAGCGGCAGAAGGCTCTGATAGAGATCAGTTTATCTCCATAGTCCCACCCTTTGGGGAGGTCTTCCAGTCTGAAATCCATGTCAGATGTCAAATTTGCCAAATCCAGTGTCAGATCCCTGAGACCCACCTTCTGTGGAGGTCTCCAGCAGTCTCACCTTGCCAGGCCCTGTCAGAAATCCCAGTCATGTCCCTGAGGTTAAAATTTCCCTATAAAATCTCCTTGTGGGCCATCCCAGGGCTGCTGCCTTCCTTTGGGCCAGTCCGCCCCGGCACTCTGCCTTTCTCCTTCCCCCATGTCGTGTAGTAGGTCCCCTAACTCCACCTTGCTTCCCAACCCCACTTCTCCTCCTACATTAACTCTTTAGGGTGCTAAGGCCCCTTCAGGATTTAGCCTGCCAGCTAAGGGCCTTCCCCAACCTAATGGGGTGCTCCCTTTCTACTGGGAAACTGTGAGTTCCAGTGAGGAATTTGTCTCTCTCACTCTATTTCATATTTACCATTCCCCATGTCTATTATATCTCTTCATTTTGTCTGTAATCTATTCCCCTAAATAAAATCTGCCTTTTGCCAAAGATAATGTCCATTGTGAATTCTTCCCATAACTGAAGCCCAACTTTTGTGCCAAATTCCAAATCATATTTCACTTTAGTTTTTGTATCCCCTGCTCTCAGCACATTGTCTGATACTTATTAAGTGACTAATTGATTGGACTTAAGATGAATGATTATTATAAGGATTTTGCAGTCTTCAGTTAATTTCTTTTATCCTTGCTCTCAGATCTGGTAAAAGTACAAGGCAGCAGCCTCAAGATGCAATGAGAAGTACCATTCGCCAGAGCCATAACTAAGAAAGGGCAATCAGGGCTTTGTACAAGGGAGTCATTATTTAGAGATCTCTAAAAGGACTTTAATCCTTCAGCAAAGAGAAACAATAAAACCCAGTGAGTTCTTTCCTGACTGGACCCTCTTCTCCCCTGAGTTAGCCTATCCAGCAATGCCTTGGGATCTTTAACACCTTCCCAGACCTCTTTAGTAATGTCCCAGGTTCACTAATGCCCCAATGACTTTTCCAGCAGTAAATCCAACAGTGTATAGCCATTAGAGTCTTCCCAGACAATATCCCAGGTTTCTTTTTGTTTCATTGGCAAGAGCAAACAACTACAGAGTCTTGCTTATGTGAACATATTTAATGATGCTATGCTCATATGATTAGAGTCTACCTGAACTATAGGATGGAAGGGAAGAAGGCGGAGTCTCCAAGGTAGGGTTGAGTCAAGAATTTGTAAATCCAAGTAAATCACAGCCTAGATTAATGAGATGATCATGGCCATCCAGTAAGGGGTAGAGATAGGGGGTACAGGGCATTAGCTCTGTAAAAAGGATAAAGGAATTGGAACTGGCCCTTGGCTTTGGTGTTCCCTGCATCATATTGTCTGGAGGGTGATCCTTGAGATTTGCAACATTCCCTTCAATAATAGTAGCAACAAGAATAGATAGAATTTACATAGCTCTTTGAGGTTTATCAATACTTTGTATATGTAAACTCATTTGATCCTTAAAATAACCCTGTGAGACAAGTGCTATTATTATCCCCATTTTACAGATGAGAAAACTGAAAATTGATTTGTGCACAATTAGAAAGTATCTGAGGTGGGATTTGATTTCAGATCTACTTGATTCCTGGTACTAGACTCTATTCACTGAATCACCAGATTGCCTAAGAACACAAACAAAAAAACGTGAACAAGAACATTTATTTAATACTTTAAAGTTTGCTACCCACTCTCTCTCTCTCTCTATCTCTCTCTCTCGCTCTCTCTCTCTGTCTCTCTGTCTCTGTCTCTCTCTTCTCCCCCCCCACTTCTCTCTGTCTCTCTGTCTGTCTCTTCTCTCTCTCCTCCTCTTTCCCTCTTTCTCTCCCTCTCTTCCTCTCTGTCTCTATCTGTGTGTCTCTGTTGTCTCTGTCTCTGTCTCTCTGATTCTCTCTCTCTCTCTCTTTTTTCTCTCTCTCTCCCTCCCTCCCTCCCTGCCTCTCTCTGTCTCTTTCTGTCTGTCTCTCTCCATCTCTGTCTCCCTCTCTGTCTTTCTGTCTATCTGTCTCTGTCTTTGTTTCTCTGTCTGTCTCTCTCCCCTTCTCCTTAGCAACTACATTTTATTATGTTTAAATATGCCTTTTATGTTGTTGTTGTCGTTGTTTGGCTCACACCTAACTTTCCATTACACTATTTGGGGTTTTCTTAATAGAGATACTGAAGTGACTTGCCATTTCCTTCTCCAGCTCATTTTACAGATGAAGAACTGAAGCAAACAGGGTTAAGGGACTTGTTCAGGGTCACACAGCCAGTAACTGTCTGAGACCAGATTTGAATTCAAGTCTTCTTGACTCTAGTCCTGTGCTCTACCTATTTCACCATCTAGCTGTCCTTAGAGAAAAGCATAAGGGATTATTATTTTTTGCATCTATTTTTACTTATTACACAAGGCACCCATCTTGGGTTTTTGCTGTGTGAAAAGTATATATAATGTACACTTTTATTTTTAATCTTTATTATTAACATTTTTTCATTACTTTTTAAAATGTGGACAATCAACAAAACAATAAATCAAGACTGGATATGTAGAATTTTCTGAATTCCAAGGTGTGAATGCTCACATTGAAAATTTAACATTTAACTCTTGCATACCTGTGTGATTTAGTTTCAGGATAGCTCTGAAGCCCCCTGAGCAAGACCCCCTGATTTAAAATGCGGTTTTATACCTTTCTGCTTTTCCCTTTAGTTGTTTTTTTTTTTTTTACCTCTTTAGTCTCTTGGGAAGCATGGATTTGAGGAGAGGAATTGATAACATGGTTATTGCAGCTGTCACTGTCATTGCTGTCACAGCTGCTTCTGCTGTATTGGGGGTGGAGATAGGAGAGGGAAGACCATCACCATGCCCCTCTCAGTGTGTCCCCTGCCCTTCTTTCTCTCAAGACCTTTAAAAATATTATGTTAGATGTATTAGACTTCCTGCCATCTAGGGGAGGGGTTGGGGGGTAGGAGGGAAAAATTTGTAACTGAAAGCTTTTGCAAGGGTCAATGTTGAAAAATTACCTATGCATATGTTTTGCAAATAAAAAGCTTTAATAAAAAAAGAGTTCCAATAAGATTATAGAGGGAAGACTCAGTCAAGATTTTTGCTTCTGACTATCTCAGAAATAGAAATGTGTCAAATTTAATGAAAGAATAACAATAAAAATGATTTAAAAAAGGATTTCAAGTGATCCTTTAGAAAAATAAAAAAATACCAAAATTTAAAAAAATATATATTATGTTAGGAAACTTCATCTTCCTATTCTGAGCTTGTTCTTCAAGAATAGAGTTCTTCAGAATATTCCAAAAGCGTGGAAGAAATCATAGTAATATTAATACTGAATAAACTTGAGAGGAAGACAGAAACTACATAATCACACACAAAGTTTTTCATATTTGCCTAAGTTTTACGAGAATGATTTATGAATATATTGAAGGCATCCTTGAAAACATGAAAAAGGACAAACAGGTGAGAGCTACAACTCTGGTGTGGGGACTTGCCCTGCTCTTCCACATCTAGTAATATGGACGTATCCTGGAGTGGAGTGTACCTACAGCTAGATAAAAAACTTAAAAACTAGCTAGACTGGGACAGTTTTTTCCTTGTTCATTCTTTCTAGTTAGGGAGATCACCCAATGTTCATTTACAAAGGTAGCACCATAAATGGAAATCAGGGAATGGTGGGAGGGGAAAAAACTCCTTCTGGAAACTAGGCTCAGAGAAATGAGCCTGAAGGTGTTTTTGTTTTGTTTTATTTTTACTTTTGTTTGTTCTTCTCAATTTTAGGTACATTCAGACTGAGTTTGATTCAGTTAACCTCGGAGCCAGAATTGCAAGAAGGATATTATAGGTAGCCTAGGAAGAGGGTAGGGAATCTTAGAAAAGTCAAGGGGCTTGGGGATTCAAACCCAAAAGGGATTTTGGACTTGGAACTAGGACTATGCTCAATGAGAATGATCCCTGGGGATTGCAGGTGCTCATTAACTACTTATTGACTAAGTGATTGAGATATGGTCCTGCAAAACACGAGACTTGCTTAGAGAAGGTATTCCCCCCTCCAATTCAAATGAAACTCATAGTGAAAGCCCCATCACTTTGTACTAACTGCCTTGCAATAGAATTAAATGTCCCCCCATTCTTTCCCGTATAAGAGGAGATTTGATTACCACTATCCCTCCCCTTTCTTTTTGCTCTTAATTTACTCTCTTCCATAGCCCTCTAGCTTAGTGGAAAAACTGAAGAAATGACTTGCTCTCTGTTCAAGGTAGGATTGCCTTTCTGGCTCCTTTTTTGAGCCTCCTTTCTCTCACTTGCAACTTCCTCCATGTTGATTTCTCCTCCCCCAACTGTTGAAACGGGTTTTAGCTATTAGGTCCTTATTACTCTTCTAGTTTCTTTAGATGTTCATTCATTGTTCTCTTCTTGGCTCTCAAACAGTGGGAAAGATTTTAATTTTTTTTAAACAAAAGCCTTTTCTTGCCAAGAAGAATGAGATCATAGATCATAGGATCATGGATTTTAAAGGCAGAAAAGACCTTTGAGGTCAATGCTTTCATTCTACAGATGAGGAAACTGGGGCTGACACAAGTTAAATAATGCACCCAGGGTCCAAAAGGTAGAATGTGTCTGATGCAAGATTTAAGCTCAGTTCTCTGACTCCAAATACGGCTCTCTTTCTACTCCATTATGCTGATACCTTCATTTAATTTTTTTTTCATTTAATTTCTTATTCTTTCTTTTTTAATTGTATTAATTTTCTTGTGCTTCTTTGGTTTTAAATGTTTGTAAGACATATATTTGATTCACATTTTATTTAAAAAAAATTCTTTCCTATTGTTGAAACTGTTTTATTTTAATTAAGGATAAGGTTCAGATTTATAGGCTATCTTATTTTAGTGGTTTTATTTGCTTTGGGGAATATCATAACTATAATCGTTCAATTTCTCATTGCTATAAGGACAGATAGGTAGCCATAGATAGAGTACAAGGCCTAGTTTCAGGAAGACTCATCTTCTTGAGTTCAAATCTGGCCTCAGGCACCTAGTAGCTGTGTTGCCCTATGCAAGTCACTTAACCCTATTTGACTCAGTTTCTTCATCTGTCAAATGATCTGGAAAAGAAAATGGCAGAACAGTAGATTTATCCAAATGGGGCCACAAAATGTTGAACACAACTAAAATAACTGAACAACAACATCAAAGTCACATCTTATTTGCATTTCATTTCATTTAAATAATTCAAATTCCTTTCTGTTGTTGAAAGTCAATTTTAGTTGATGATTAGGTCCAGATTTATACCACATGATATTTTAAGGAGCAAACTGAATTTCTTCACTTTTGGGACTATCATATGATCGCTCATAGACCCTTGTGAGAAATACTGAGAAGTTGGGTTTCCACAGAGTGTTTCAAGCTTCAAGATAATGTAGGATATGAGGTCCACTGGCCAAGAGATTTTCAGAATGTGAGAGGTTAAGGAAGGTTAAGATTGCACAAAACAAGTAAGTGATCAATAGAAGCCTTGAACAAACAAGGAATTGGGGAGTTAGGAAGGCACAGATAGATTCAGCCAATCAGAAAGAGTTTCGATTCTGAGAAAATCATCATCTTAAGAAAATAGCAGATCCAGCCCAAACTAGTTTCAATCATGACTTGACTTGGTGAAATCACTATTGTACCTGTTTAATAAGCTAATTGAACATTAAACAACACACCCTGTAGAAGTAATTTTCTGACATTTTTGAACATGGGATATATGATGAGGGAGGGGGAACATGTTTATGTATATTTAGGGGGAAACATATGGGGGGCTTATTAGAAAGATTGTAACCTGGAAGGGAATGGACCATCTGATCTCTGAAGAGAGGGACTATGCCAAACTAACAAGTATAAAGCTTCTCCTGCTTCTGTGCTCAGGGCTCCCTTTTTCCAAAGAGAAGTCTTCTGGCCAGAAATATTAAGACAATTCCTTAAGATTTTTCTTTAATAAAATTTCCTTGATAAAGGATTTTCACTGTCAAGAGTGTGTTTCTAACACTCATTTAGTAGATTTTCCCTGAAAGCTAAAGACATTTCACTTGAATTCCTCAAATATTTTATGTTTTGTAAAGATATGCTGAATTTTGATCACTAAAATTTCTTATTGGAAAAAAAAAGTTGAGTTTTCCTCTTTGTCATTCATCGGTGGATTTTAGCCATCTGTACCTTGACCTCTGTTTCCATTGTTTGGGGGGCAATTTTCTTTAATTATTTCTAAACCACAGCAATTAAGCATTTTAAGTTATTGTGTGAGACCTATGGTATTTAAATAACTTCTGCGCTTCTTATTTTCCACATGTACTTTCTCTAGCATCTTTTTCTGAGAATTCTAGATGGATAATTGAATATGTTTAGGTTTAGATCTGGAAGGAACTTTTGAAGCTATTGAATACAATCTCCTCACTTTACATGTCAGGAAGCCAGGAAAAAGTCAAATTAAGTGAATTGCCCAAGATCACACAGCTGGGTGAGATAAGATTTGAAATCAGGTCTTCCTGAATCCAAGTCCAGAGTTTCAAATTCTAACTCACACATTTATTAGCTATGGGGTCTCTAATTTGGGAACCAAAAGACCAGAATGGTAGAGCAAGGAGGTCCCAACATAAATACCCTCAAAGTTTTGGACCAAATGGCAAAGCTTCTAGAGAACTGGATGAATTTACCTGCTCTGAGGGCTCTGAAAGTTTGTAGCAAGCTGACTCAAGCTAAGGCAGATCTTGTCAAGGAGATCAATCCTTTGTACCTGGAAGAAATAAAAAAGCTTGGTACCTGCCAGCATTTGATACACAGCAGACACACTATTAGATAAGAGGGCCAAAAGCAGAAAAAGGACCACTATTTCATCTTTATATACAGGAATACAGAGAATACAAGGACAGACAGAGCCTGATCTTGAAAAAAAAATCCAATGTGAAGTAAAGTTAAAAATATAAACAAACAGAAGGACAGTATCAATAATAAGGAGATTTCATGAATCCAAGGACAAAAGGCTAGAGGAAAAAGGTAACTCCACAAAGACTATAAGCAGAGCTTCAGATAGAGGTATGGTTTGACCACAAGATCTATTAAAATTTCTGGAAGAGATTAAATAATAAAAGGATTACATGATTTAAACATTTCATTTATTTATTTTTAAAACATTTATGATCTTTCTTTCCCTCTGTTCCTTTTCTCCTAAACAATAAAAAATGACAACTAAATAAATGCCTTACAACAAATATTCTTGGTTTGACAAAACAGATTTCTCTATTGGCCATGTCCAAAAAGTATGTATCATTCTGTATTTTAAGTCCATCTCTGACAGGAAGTGGGTGGAATGTTTCAGGACCAAAAAATGAGAACCTTAGAAGAAGAATAAATAGCATAGTATAGAAGATATAAAATCTTACTCAAGTATTGAACTCTCTGAAAATTTGTATGGCCCAAATAAAAATCAATGATTTCCTGAGGCCACAAAAATATTTCAGTTAATAAGTTTGATTAAGCATTTACTTTGTGCTAAGCATTAGCAATCCAAGGAAAGGCAGAAGATAATCCTTGCCCTTAAAAGGCTCACCACATTATGGGAGAGACAACAAGCAGGGAAGGAGATGAGGAGAAAGAGTATTCCAGACATGGGCAGCACACAGAGAAAATATTAAATAAAAGAACAAAATAAAAAGGCTAAGTAAATTAATAACTTCAACAACATGTAGGATTTAAAATAAAGACATATGAATAAGCTTTTCTGGAAATTAAATATTATTAGTAAAACTCAGCTGGAAGAGATGGGAAGAAAAATTCCATTAAAATAACTAACTAATGTATAGGAATCTACTTCCAAAGACACAAGAATTATAAAAACACAATAACAAAACAGACCTAAATAATTGAAAAAGTAGCAGTTTTAACAGCTAGGCTACACCAATATGATAAAAACAACAATGTTACCTAAAGCAATTAATTTATTCATGCCATACTTATCAAATTACCAAATGATTATTTTAAGAAACTAGAACAAAATAACAAAATCTTTCTGGAGGAACGAAATTTGGTCAATAATCTCAAAAAATAATGAAAAAAAAAAGTGAGATGGAAAAGAACCTATCAGCATCACATCTCAAACTACATTAGAAAACAATAATCATCAGAGCTATTTGGTACTATTTAAAAAATAAAGAGGTCAACCAATTGAAAGATTAATCAAACAATATGCAAAAACAAACTTGCATAGCAGCATAATGTTAAAATAAATTCAAAGATTGCAATTATTAGAATAAGGAACCATTATTTGGAGGGGAAAAAAACCTGCTGGAAAAACTGGAAAACAGTCTGGCAGAAATAGGTTTAGACCAGCATTCATACTATATACCAAGAGAAGCTTCAAATTAATTGTAAACTCCTTGAGGAGACTCTTTTTGTATAGTCAGTGCTCAGCATACTGCCTGGAAGTAATGCTTAATAAATATTGATTGATTGATAGATTGATTAATAAATGACATCAATATAAGTAAATATAAAAATTAATATAAATACATAAAATATAAATAAATTTAAAACTAACAAATTAGAAGGGCAAGGAAGGAAATATTTTTTGCAGCTTTTGATAGAGTAAGAATTCATGATGAAATAAGAGACAGAAAATAAAATACAATTTTTATTACATAAAATTGGAAAGGTTTTGCTCAAACAAAATTGATGCAGTTAAATTTAGAAGAGACACAGATAAAGGGGAAAGTCTTAGTAGCAAGTTTTTCTGATAAAAATCATACCCCAGATACATAAAAAATAAATTCAAATATATATATATATACATGTACATATATACATACATTTGTGCATATATATGTATATGCAAGAGCCAGGCAGCTAAGTAGCAAAATAGAGTACCGGACTTGGAGTCAGGAAGACATGAGTTCAAATTTGAACTCAGATACTTACTAGTTCTGTGCCCCCGGGTTTGT
Organism: Myrmecobius fasciatus; assembly: GCA_023553655.1. Taxonomy (NCBI): domain Eukaryota; kingdom Metazoa; phylum Chordata; class Mammalia; order Dasyuromorphia; family Myrmecobiidae; genus Myrmecobius; species Myrmecobius fasciatus. The sequence goes on along the minus strand of JAJPUD010000205.1, from coordinate 147,692 downwards.
CTAAGTTTGCTCAATTTTGAAATGGTAATAACAGAATTTATCTCACAGGATTGTTGAGAGGATCAAATGAAATATTTATAATATACTCTGCACATAGTAAGCACTATGTAAAGTGTCTATTTCCAATAGATAAAGTCAATTTTCAAAGGAAGAAATCCAAGCTATCAACATGATGTGGTGCAGCTTCTAGGGAAGATTTAGTAGTAACCTTAAGTCTACCTGGCCGTAGGAATGATGTAGTTGGAAATAATATATTTCTTCCCCTAGATTATCCTACCCCAGTTTATTCTATATGCAAGGATACTATGGGTACAAATATTGCTGGATGTTAGATAACAGCTTGATGGTCAGTGATAACAGAGTTTTTCAGACTAATGAGCAACAATAATGAGGTGCTTAAAGCTGATGCAGGTGTAGAACAAAATTGGGTATCTGCCACTTGACCAAGTGATGTTTCAGGCCTAAAAACACACCTCCAGAAGGTTCCCCATTAACTCTACCCAGGAAATTATGGGTACTGCACCTGCAAAGTCAGAACCAGATCACTCCTCAACTCCACCTCTCAGCCATAAAATTAGTACATGAAGCACCTGGGATTCTCTAAATTTTTCCTATAAATTTATCTTCTTGCCCCTGGTTTTTTGCTAATTTCTTTTGGAACTTAGAGCACTTTAACTGGCATTACAATTATAATAAACTTTGCCCCTTAACTTGGAGATAGGTCTAAGTCTGCAAATTCTTTTGAGATACATCATAACACAGGTCTGGAACTTTGACTTTTTGGGGTCCCCTGAACCCTAAGAAACAGATATGTGAATAAATCACTAATTATTAAAGAAATGCAAATTAAAAAAACTTGAAGATTCTCCCTTGTACCAATCAAATCAGCAAAGATGACAAAAAAGGAAAAATGACAAATGTCTATGGGAAAATAGGCAGACTAATAATCCACTAATAAAAGTAATGGAATTGTGAATTTAGCTACTCTGTTTTTTCCCCCTGAGGCAACTGAGGTTAAGTGACTTGCCCAGGATCACACAACCAGGAAGTGTTAAGTGTCTGAGGCCATATTTGAACTCAGGTCTTCCTGGCTTTAAGACTGGTGCTCTATCCACTATACCAACTAGCTTCCCTTGGTCTGGCTTTTCTGAAAAGAAATTTGCAAGTATATCTTAGTTTTATTAAGCTGTATCTTTCCTTTGACCCAGAGGCACTATTACTAGACTTACAGCCAAAGAGATTAAAAAAATAAGAGGACAAGGATTCATATGGATAAAAATTTCTATAGCAGCTTTTTGTTGCAGTAAAAATTGAAAACTAAGGAGATGCCCATCAATTGGGGAAATGACTGAACAAATTGTGGCATATGAATATAATGCAATATTATTGTGCTGTAAGAAATGATAAAAGGTATAGTTTCAGAAAAATCTGGTATTATTTTTATAAATTGGTACAGAATGAAGTGGGCAGAAACAGGAGAACAATTAATAAGATAACAAAAATATTGTAAAGACAAACAACTTTGAAAGGTTTGAAAATTTTTTTCCAGTAATGATTAATCACAATTGCCAGAAGACCAATGACAAATCATGGTATTCTCCTCTGACAGAAAGGTGATTGTCTCGAAGTGCAGAATAAGAAATATATTTTCACATAGGATCATTTGGTGGATTTGTTTTGCCAGACTGGACTCATTTGTTACAAGGATTTTATTTTTTCTATTGTCTTATTTCAATTTTTTTTTTTGTTGGGGAGATTTGGAAGATAATAATATAGAAAGAGGAAGAGGAGGAGAAGAAGAAAAGAGAATTTTTTTCTTTCTCATTTTTTCCCTTTTGATCTGATTTTTTTTTTGTACAGCATGATAAATGTGGAAATATGTTTAAAAGAATTGCACATGTTTAACCTATATTGGATTACTTGCTGTCTAAGGGAAGGGGGAGGTAGGGAGGAAGGGAGAAAAATTTAGAACACAAGGTTTTGCAAGAATGAATGTTGAAAATTATTTTGCATGTATTTTGAAAAATAAAAAACTGTTATTTTTTAAAAGAATTATTGGAGAACTTTTAAAACAAACAGAAGGAAATTCAGAAAAAAACACAAATAAGTAGGCCAGCTTTTGAAGTAACATTCAGTATACCATATACTTATAAAAGTCAAGCTGGATATGCTAGAAATTCAGTTTCATTTCCAGTCCCCATCTGCTTTACCTGGTATATGTAAATGCTTGTTTTACTTGTAATTTGTTAAGAATAAAAAAATTATTGAAAAAAATTCATTTGGAAAATAATTATTGCTAGGTTTATACCCCAGCTTGTTCTCTCAGGAATGAAATCCCCCACCATAGCCTCCGATCTGATTTTGCACCTCTGGGTCTCTGCCTTCTCCCCAAGTATCCACTCTTTCTATCATGGGACTAAACAAGTGTAATGTTCTCCTATAGTTAAAGGGAAAGGTTGAGGAAATTGGATTGGGAAACTTCTTATCAGGGAAAGGATAGAAGCTCAAAATGCAGCTTAATAACATCAATCCTATTAGATATAGGATGGTATGAGTATCATTAAAGGAAATTTGTGCTTTATGCACCCTTGCACTATCATTTCAAAGGATACAATTTTTTATTCTCTTCTCACAATTTTAATTTCTGTATTTGGCACATTTCTTATTTTGAGGGGTCAGAGAAAGGAGTTTTGCTGAAAAGCAACTGCTCACTTCACCATCTTGACATAAATTCTAGTTGCCCTCTTCCAGATGTGCTCCAGCTTGTCTTGACCTTTCTCAAATGTATTGTCCATAACTAAATACAATTCTCTAGATGTGACCAGGGTTGATTATAGCAGAACTATTGCCTTGCTTTTGCTGGACAAAATGACTCGCAGTTTAGTCTAGTTAGCAATCAACTTAATAAACAGAAATAGCACACTTTTGACTCAAAAAGAGCCTGCAGTACATGAATCTTCCCTTGTCCCTTTTTTTTTTCTCCAAAATCATCATCTAGTCATATAGTACTAAATAATGCCTTCAAGTCAGAGGAGAGAATGGTAGAAGCTTGGAATACTTCCTCCCTAAAGGAGAAATCCTAGGACATTATCCCATTAATAAAAATAGTAATAAAAATACAATAGAGGACACTTACCTCTATTGTAGGGGACCTGGAACATTGAGGTAGCAGGAAGGAGAAAGATTGCAGAAGCTCACCTAATATACATTTTTGAACCATTTGAATTTTGGTGCACTGGGCAAGGCCACCTGTTGTGACTCTACTCCTTTCCTGCTTGTAAATTACACATCCTTGGAAGGTCCATTTATTCTTTTAAACAGGACAATGTGATACTTAGAAATAGCAATTTCTCAAATCATGTCAGTAGACGTTGAAAACTTTCAAGAATGATTCAAGTTACTCAGAAGTAATTTAGAGTTGGAATCAGCCAATATCTGCAAAGTCTTTTGTGTTGACTGGTAGGAAAAAGCAACAGAAAGGTAAGTCATTAAAATGATTTTATAGATTAATGAGCTGAGCAGACTTCCGGGGGAACAGGAGGGAATGCAGTAATTCCTCCTCTTTCCACAGCAGCTCAGCCTTACTGTTCTTGACTTTCCTTTGAAGGACTGTTTTATGCCATACTTTGCTGACTTTTAACCCCTTTAAAATGCCACAATTTCACTAGTCAAGTAAAGAGTCAATGCTACCCTAATGACTTTCAGGATATGTCTTTTCAAACAAGTGAACATTTGAATTTAAGCTTGGAGAAAATGCCAAGTTCATCTAATGGTGATTTTCTTAGGAGAGTAAAACATCAGGTAAAATAAATGGCTTTTCAACACTAAGATGTTGAAAGGGAGATGAAGATGACTTTTTTTAGGGGGGGGTGTGAAGGTGACCTATCCACATAAGTCATTGCTTATTGCCAGTGAAATTTAGTTTGACTCTGCAAATATGGTGCCATTTATGGAGGTAATACTTGAATTCTTTTTTTTTTTTTTTTTTTTTTTGTGGAGGTAATACTTGAGAAAAGTCAACCAGGCAATAAACATTTATTAGCACCAACTATGTGTCAGACACTATGCTACCTGCTGGAGATACAGAGAAAGGCAGAAAAGAGTTCCTGCCCTTTAGGAATTCAAAGTCTATTGGGAAGACAACATGAAAACATCTGTGAGGAGATAAAGTCTATACAGGATAAATCAGAAATCATCAATACAGGGAAGACAAAAGAATTCAGAAGTGTTCCTACAGAAGATGGGATTTTAGATGAAGGAAGTCAGGGAAGCCAGGAGGGGTAGATGAAGAAAAGGAATATTTCACACACATGGGACAGCCAGTAAATTGGGCTTGGAGCTCAGAGTCAGAACATCTTATTTGAGAGATAACAAGGAATCTGGTATCACTGAATAGAAGAATTAGTGTGGGAGGGAGGGTGTAAGTTTTAAGAAACCTGTTAAGGTGAGCAGATTGGGTCTAGGTTATGAAAGACTTTGAACTCCAAAAAGTATTTTCTAGTTGATCCTTGAGGTGTCAGAGAGCCATTAGAGCTTATTAAGTAGAGGTGGGGTGGATGGGAGGTGTGTGATACAGTTGGATTTGTGCTGCAGGAAAATCACTTTAGCAGCTAAATGGAAGATGGAATAGAGTGGGGAAAGACATAACAGAGAGATCAGCCAAAAGGCTATTGTAATAGTCCAGACATGTGTAGATGAGAACCTGACTGTACAAGTATAGTATTACCTGTCCCTTCCTTCCCCAGGTAGGCACTCTGCAAGCTCAATGGCTATGTTGAATGAAAGTAGTTCCTTTTGTTTTCTCATCTAGGATTCCAAATCTTAGTTCAAACATTCACAAGATACATAGAAGCCACGTGGTATAACGGATCGATGCTAGACCTAGAATAGGAAGACTTAGTTTGAATTCTACTTCAGACAATGGCTAGCTTGGCAGGATTGTGGGCAAGTCACTTACCACCATGGTGCTTCAATTTCCTCATTTGTAAAATAAAGTTATTGGAGTATATCTATAAGGTTCTTTATACTTTTATCTCCATGATCTTGTGGTAGGGATGATAGGGAGAAGAGCAATGTGGAGTTTATGGGGTTTCCAGCACAGTATATAGAAGAAAGCATTGAACTAAGAGTCAGAAAGACTTGGGTCCACATCTTTACTTAGATATTTATCAGCTGAGTGACCTTACACAAGACACCTATCCTCCATAATTTAATTTGTTCAAGTATAAAATGAGAAGGGAGTGAGGTAGAGCAAGATTTCTAAAGTTCCTTTTAGATCTAAATCTAAGATCAATTTAAAAAAAAAAACAATGAATTGAGAATTAGCTATTTGGCTTTGGAAAAACTCCAACTCTTGGGGGTCTCATCTATATAATGAAGGGGTTTGGGGCTGAACCAGGTGATTCTCTAAGAACTCTTATAATTTCTGATTTTAAAAGATGAACTGAGGCATAAGGGTATTCATGGATTTTAGATGAGGACAGATTGTTTCCCTCCTCACTGTTACCTTAGAAGGAATGAAGATTCCTTCTTCAAGAAGATTCAGAGAGAGGCAGGGGGAGGGAGGGAGAGAGAGAGAGAGGGAGAGAGAAGGAAGGAAGGAAGGAAGGAAGGAAGGAAGGAAGGAAGGAGAGAGGGAGGGAGGGAGGAAGGAAGGAAGGAGAGAGGGAGGGAGGAAAGAAGGGAGGAAGAGAGAGTTTTGTTCAAGGAACAGAAAAGCTCTTACCTCAGAGTCATCAGACCCCAAACTCGCCAACTTTCTGTATCCCTGCTGACTTGGGAAAGCCAACTGCCCAAATCTCTCTAACCCAAATATAAAGTGAAAGGGGGTGTCATGGTCAGCCAGATAGGAACTGGGCTACCATTATGTAACTGGGTAAGGACAAGAATGGGTAATCTAATAATGCTACCCCTGGCACAAAGGAGACATTAAATCAAGGTCCCTTCTGCTTGTCCCTTGGGGGGAGTTAAAGATCTCATGGCATTCTTCAAAAAGAACCAGGAATCACCCCACTGCCCTGGTCACTTCCCCTCAATGGAATAGGTTCAAATGTCCAAAGCTGCATGAGGGAAATTTCTGAGTATATAATGGTTGCTTTGTCTATCTACACAGTTCCCTCCTCCCAACATCTGACTCATGGTTTAGCAAATCGCTTTCATATCCCTTGAGTACAAAAGGCAAGTTTTTGAAACCAAATTTTAAGCCCCAATTCTATTCAATATGAGCCATAGTTTTGGCTCCAGATAGGTGGGTAAAGGGAGATTATTGTTCTATTTAAGAAAATACCTTGATCGAAACTCCAGAGTATTAGACTATGATAGATCAAATGATGCTTATTATTTCATCGTGTCTGAGAGACTTACTGACACAGATCCTAGGAAAAGAAAGAAAAATAAAAGGGAGGGAGGAAATAAAGGAAGAAGAGAGAAAGAAAGAAAAAGAAGGAAAGAGGAGGAAGGAAGGAAGGAAGGAAAGAAGTAAGGAAGGAAGGAAGAAGAAAGAAATGAGTTCTAGTTGTAGAGACAAACTTGGCAAGGTGATAGAATGATTTCTTTTGATGTAGAGGCTAAATACAAAGAACTAATGTGGTTTTCAGAGTATTTTGAAAATAGTATATAGTGGGGGAGGAGCCAAGATGGCGGAATGAAAAGGTGACTTTCTGCCTCTCCTCCGATCTTCTCTCAAATCAACAATAAAATAAGCCTCTGAACTGATCTTCAAGTCAATGAACTCAGAAATATTTGGGCACAGCTCTCTGGATAACTTCATATCAGGTTAGTAGGACTCGGACAGAGAGATAAATAGACGACCCCTGTGCAGGCCGGAAGTGAGGGTGGGACTCAGCTCAGCTCAGCTCTTCCTGGCAGAAGCTCCAAACTCCAAACTCCAAATTCCAAACACCTGGAGTTTATCTGAGGCACTCGGGACACTCTGCCCTGATTGGGGGCAGGTGTTCTGGCAGACTTGCCTTGTTTAAGGAGTAATTCGGCCTTAGTCCTAGCCCCCACCTGCCCAGCACCTTAAGTCAACTCGCCGAAGTGCCCCAGGGCAAAGCTTTTTGCAGCCGCCGCTTTTTTTTTTCCCTACCTTAAAGAGATATCCACGCTGTCTAAAAAAAATATGATGAAGAAGCAAAAGAGAGCTCTCACCATAGACAGCTTTTATCAAGGCAAAGAAACGACCCCAGAGCCAGAGGTCCCTTTAGACAAAAATCCAGAGAACATCAGCCAGGACCATCACTGGTCCCCTTTTCAAAAGGCCTTTCTGGAAGACTGCATAAAGAACCTCAAAAGAGAGCTGGATGATAAATGGGAAAATAAACTGAAATCAGTGCAAGAAGCCCTCCAAAAGAGATATGAAAAAGACACCAATTTATTAAAAAATAAAATTAGTGAAGTGGAAAAAGAGTGCAATGAACAAATTGGCCAGTTACAAAAGGAGCTTAAAAAGGTAACTGAAGAAAACAACACCTTAAAAATAAGAATTGAACAAATGCAAGTGAATGACTCACTAAGACTTGAAGAATCAGTCAAACAAAAACAAAAAAATGAAAAATTAGAAGAAAATATGAAATATCTCCTAGGAAAAACAACTGACTTGGAAAATAGATCTAGGAGAGACAATCTAAGGATTATTGGACTTCCTGAAAGCCATGATGAAAAAAAGAATCTAAACACTATCTTCCAGGAAATCCTGAAAGAAAACTGCCCTGAGCCTATATCCCAAAGAGATCTTAGAGGAGGGAAAGGGACCCACATGTGCAAGAATGTTTGTGGCAGCCCTTTTTGTAGTGGCTAGAAACTGGAAACTGAAGGGATGCCCATCAATTGGAGAGTGGCTGAATAAATTATGGTATATGAATGTTATGGAATATTATTGTTCTGTAAGAAACGACCAGCAGGACGATTTCAGAGAGGCCTGGAGAGACTTGCATGAACTGATGCTGAGTGAAACGAGCAGAACCAGGAGATCATCATGCACAGCAACAACAGTAATACATGATGATCAATTCTGATGGACATGGATCTCTGCAATAAAGAATTGTCTCAAACCAGTTCCAGTTGTTCACTGAAGAAAACCATATACACCCAGAGAGAGGGAAATGAAATATGGACCACAACGTAACATTTTCATGATCTCTATTGACATTTTCTTGCATTGTGTTGCCTTTCTCTGATTCTTTTTTTTTTCTTGTAGATAGGATTTTTCTTACATAACTTCTCAAGCATTTCAACATTATTGGCATGTAGTGGACTTCCTGCCATCTAGGGGAGGAGAGGGGACTGGGGGTAAAATTTGTAATGGAAAGCTTTGTAAAGATCAAGGTTGGGGAACTACCCATACATATGTTATACAAATAAAAAGCTTAAAAAAAAAAGAAAATTATGCATATATTTTGAAAATAAAAACCTAAAAAAATAAAAAAAAAAAAAAAAAGAAAACTGCCCTGAGATTGTAGAATCAAAGGGCAAAATCACCATTGAAAGAATTCACCGATCACCTCCTGAAAGAGACCCCAAAATTAAAACCCCAAGGAATATTGTGGCTAAATTTCAGGACTATAGCACCAAGGAACAGATTCTGCTAGCAGCTAGAAAGAAACAATTCAAATACCGAGGTTCAATAATTAGAATCACACAGGATTTGTCAGCTTCCACACTGAAGGATCGAAGGGCATGGAACCAGATATTCTGAAGGGCAAAGGAACTTGGATTACAGCCAAGAATAACCTATCCAGCTAGAATGAGCATTATCCTCCAGGGAAGAAAATGGTCATTCAATGATATAGGTGAATTTCACCTATTTCTAATGAAAAGACCGGATCTGAACAAAAAATTCGACACCCAAACACAGAACTCAAGAAATGCATAAAAAGGTAAAAAGGAAAGGTCTCTTGAGAACTTTATTCCTACTAGGGGGATACTCAAAGTTTGGGGGTATAATTAACTAGATATTACTTTGATAATATGAAAAAGAGAACTAGAGGGGAAAATGTTGTCATACTGGGGAAAAGAGGGAAAAAGTGGTAAAATAAGATCTAAAAAAAAAGGACGTAAAAACAAGGTAAAATCACTTGAAGAGGCAAAGAAAACCTAATATAATTGAGAGAAAGAGGGGAGGGAGATGAGCACTGTGTAAATCTTACTCTCATCAGGTTGGCCTCTAAAAGTGTATATCAGACATTTGACTTCACATAGAAACTTGTCTGTTGCTAGAGGGAAGTGGGAGGAAAAGGAGGAAAAGTAAGGGACAAACTAATAGAAGGGAAAATAGAAGAATCAGGGGAAAGGAATAAAAACAGGGGGAGGGGATCTAAAGGGTGAAGTATTGTTTGGGGGAGGGGGTCATCAAAAGCAAAGTACTGAGGAGGGGGGAAGGGAGAAAGGGGAAAGGAAAGGGGAGTATTGTTTGGGGGAGGGGTCATCAAAAGCAAAGTACTGAGGAGGGGGGAAGGGAGAAAGGAGAAAGGAAAGGGGAAAACATAACTTGGGGAAATAAGATGGCAGGAAATAAAGAATTAGTTATTCTAACTGTGAATGTGAATGGGATGAACTCTCCCATAAAGCGGAAGAGGATAGCAGACTGGATTAAAAACCAGAATCCCACAATATGTTGTCTACAAGAAACACATTTAAAACATAGTGACACATATAGAATGAAGGTAAACGGCTGGAGCAGAAAATATTATGCTTCAGGTGAACAAAAAAAAGCAGGGGTAGCAATCCTTATCTCAGATCAAGTAAAAGCCAAGATAGATCTAATCAAAAGAGATAAGGAAGGAAACTATATTTTATTAAAGTGTACCATAGATAATGTAGCAATATCTATACTAAATATATATGCACCAAGTGCAATAGCACACAAATTCCTAGGGGAGAAATTGAGAGATGCAAGAAGAAATAGACAGCCAAACGATACTAGTGGGGGATCTCAACCTTGCTCTCTCAGAATTAGATAAATCAAACTACAAAATAAACAAGAAAGAAACTAGGGAGATAAACCAATTGTTAGAAAAGTTAGGTATGATAGATCTATGGAGAAAGTTGAATGGAGACAGTAGAGAGTTTACTTTTTTCTCAGCAGTCCATGGAACCTATACAAAAATTGACCATGTATTAGGACAACTTTTTGAGCATAGCTCCAAATTGTTCTCCAGAATGGTTGGTAGATCCGATTTTTCTTGTGCAGCAAGATAACTGTATAGATACGTATACACATATTGGATTTATCTTATATTTTAACATATTTAACATATATTAGATTACCTGCCATCTAGGAGAGGGGGTGGGGAGAAGGAGGGAAAAATTTGGAACAAAAATTTTGCAAAGCTCAATGTAGAAAAATTACTCGTATGTTCTGTAAATAAAAAGCTTTAATAAAAAAAATTTAAAAAGCAAGTAAGTATGAGTTGGAGGCAGGATTTGAATCCAAAATCCTCTGGCTTCAGAGTAAGTGCTTTTGCTTTATACCATACTTCTGCACAGATTAGCAACAGAAAGCAAAACTCTGTGGGGAAAATTGAAGAACAGAAATAATGTAATTAACTCAATGGAAGGCAAAAGCAGGAATAATCAAAATATGCCAACTATAAAACTTGATTATGCTCTCACACTAATGCACATGGCGTTTGTGGGGGACAGTGGGCATCTTATGCAAATAACTTCTCCCATTGCCTGCTTCTTTTCTGTCCTGACCTCTTAAGTTGTAAGCTTCCTTTTCTAATTTTTCTAATTGCTGCCCTTCTTACCTCATCCTCCACTTGCAAATTCTAATGTCTCACATCAGGATTTCTTTGTGTTTAGTGACCTGACTCTAATTTATAATGTAAAAACAAACAAAAAGTCTACCCCCCTATCAGGCCTGACCCTGACATTTCTTTTACAGGGTGCCCAAAGGTTTTAGTGCAATTTTAAGCTGTTAAAACTTAAAATTGCACAAGACTCTTGGGATACCCTGTATAATTTTTTTTTTAAGAAAAGGCTCTCAATACTTATTTGCTTTATAGTTTATCAGCTCAATACTTCATAACTCTTTAAAACAGTCATATATAAAGGAGCTGTCTGATCACAATGTATTATAGTCATCTTTAACTTAATCAATGACCTGTCTTAAAACAAATCTCAATGTATTTATCTGAAGGGTCAGTTTTTATCTCAGATCCTCAGAACAGTTTATATCTTTCAAGTATTTTTATCTGAGGGGATATATTCCTTTAGTATTTCTTTTACAAAATCTTTTTTTTTGCCTTTTTCAGCAACCAGAATATTCATATATCCAAGGGCAGTGTATTAAATATGATAGATAGATAGATAAATAGATTGATAGATATATATATATTTGTTTACATGCATATTTATGTATGTACATATGAATGTGTATATTTGTAAATGCATATGTGTGTTTAGGTTAGCATGGGCAAATAGGAATCAGGAAACATCATGAAGCTCACTGTCCAGTGTGTTGGATTAAATAAAGCTTGTTTTGCTCCTCCTTGCCTAGTTCTACTTCTGAACTCTCTGAACTTCTCCACAATTCTCCACAAGCCTTCTCACCCTGGAAAATCTCTCCCTCTCTATGTTCTCTTTCTTCCATTTGATGGGTCCTTCAAAAAAATCTTCATTTTGAGAAAGTATTTGAATCACCTTCATCTTTCACTCCTTTTCCAGCTCTATTTTTCACTCTTTGGACTTTTTCCACTATTCCCCAGAAGATAGGTCATAGAAACAGGTTGATGGTATAGCAGATAGAGCTCTGGATCAGGAATCAGGAAGGCCTGAGTTTACATCCAGTCTCAGATATTTACTGATTATGTGTTTCAAGACATTTTCTTTCTGTTGCCTCAACATTCTCATTCATAAAATGGGAGTAGTAACAATAGCACTTAACTCCTCCAGTTGCTGCAAAGATCAAATAAGGTAATGTATATTAAGTGTTTAGCACATTGCCTGGCAAATAGGAGATACTTAATAAATGCTTTTTTCCTTTCCTTCCTTCTTTTTCTCCCTCTTCCCTCCTTCCATTCCTTCCTTCCTTCCTTCCTTCCTTCCTTCCTTCCTTCCTTCCTTCCTTCCTTCCTTCCTTCTTTCCATTCCTTCCTTCCTTCTTTCCATTCCTTACTTCCTTCTTTCCTTACTTCCTTCTTTCCATTCCTTCCTTCCTTCTTTCCTTCCTTCCTTCCATTCTCTCCTTCCTTCTTCCCTTTCTTCCTTTCTTCTTTCCCACTACAGAAGATGTCTCTTTTTTTTTCTGTTACCTTCTGACCCTGAGATTCCCCTTCTTATGCAGCCATATCCCCCCTAGAAGATCCCTCTTCCTCTAGGGCCCCCTCCTCCAGTTAGTAAGTTCCTGTGAGGAAGTGCCCAAGCTAGCTATGTTTACCTTGCCTCACTTTCTCCTCTTCTGCTTTCACTCTTGACTTTAGACTTCTTATCTAGAATGATTATCTTCTCCCCACTCCCCATGATTTGCAGTTCTGTTTTGTTGTCTTCCTCTATTAGAATATAAACTCAGGACCTGCTTTTAAATTTGTATTCCCAAAGCAGTACAGTGTCTGATATGTAGGAAGAGCTTAAGAAATTCTTGGTCACTGGTTAACTTGTCATTTTTTCCCTCATTCTCTTTTTTCCTCTCCTTACTAATTCTTACTGGGATAATGTAAAATATATACTTGGGCAGAAATGGGATTAAAACAGATTGGGGATGATGGAGGGGAGAAGGATGAGCAATGTGGACAGTCTTTATATAAAGTTTAACTTTATTTTTCCAGATGGGCTCATTGGTAATAGAACTCCATTGGTAGATGTCACACTTTGACATTTTTTTCTTAGCTATATTAAATAATCAGCATTTGTTATATTTTGCTGCAGGGTCCTATTTCTTTGAATTTGGCATGAGACTTATAAGGAGCAACCCCATGTCAATTAAAAAGTGCCAGACTAGTTCACAAATTTGTGACAAAAGAAATGATGGAGAAAATAAAATCCAGACTAATCAAAAGCATCATGACAACCATTTTAATAGCCTCCATGTTCTCATTCATAAGAGATTTATAGAAACTGAAATGGAATTGACTTGTGTTTAATAGTGAAAAAGAACTTCAAATGTCACGTCAGAACACTTAGATTTAAATCCTGGCACTGTAAAGGTTACATTGCATTTAGTTGGTGTAGTAGTTAGAATGCAAGGGCTTGGAGTCAGGAAATCATCTTCCTGGGTTCAAATCTGGCTTCAGATACTTACCAACTATTTGCTCCTGAGTAAATCACTTAATCCTGTTTGCCTCAGTTTCCTTATCCATCAAAAAATGAGCTGGAAAAGGAATGGCAAATCACTCTAGTATCTTTGCCAAGAAAACTACAAAAACAGTCATGAAGAATCTCACATGGCTAAACGACAGAAAAAAGATTGCTTGTATAACATTGGCAAATCACTTAATCTTTCTAAGCTTCAGTTTCCTTTTTTGAAAATGAGTATGTTAGGCTAGGTTATCTTTTAAGATACTTTTGGTCTCTAAATCCAAAATCCCATCAACCTCTTTTTCTCTTTCCCACGTCCCCTGGAAGCCTTGTAAATGAAAAGTGACAAGACCAAATGTTTGTAGAAAAAAAAAAAGTCAAGGAATCTGGGTTTAAATGATCCACAAATTAAATAAGAGGTAGACCATAGACAATCCTATCAAAAATCCCTATTTTCCCTGTCTCCCCATTCCCAATCATTCTTTACAATTCATTTGACATAAATTGTTATTTACTTTGAGTACTGAAACAAGTGGTCCTTAGGAGCCATAGATTAAGAATTGCAAGGGATCTTCAAGGTCATCCAGTTCAATTCCTTTTTTTAAGGGGTTAATTGACTTGCCCAAGGTCACATAGACAATAAGTAAAAGAATCAGGATTTAAATACAGGCCCCCAGACTCCAAATCAAATACTTTTTCACAGTAGCACATTCCCTTTCAAGGCTGCAATATGGTACCAATTGAGAGATGATCAAAGAATAGAAGAGAGAAACAAACAATTCATTTACTTACCTTTTGATTGGTGGTAAGGTGACCTGCTGGAGAAGGCCAAAGGCTACAAAGGGCAAGCAAGAAATCTATTTCTGGTTGGGGTGGTTGCTTTTTTTTCACCAGTAACATCCTGTTTTTTTCTAACAACTTCAGACTATGGATCCTTACAGCCAGAGACATAAAATGAAATTTTTCTTCCATCCAAGCTTGCCAGGATAAAAAGGTAATCTTTATTTAAAAGTCATTCTGAGTTCCCTGAAGAAAAGAGCCAAAAGAAAGCACAAAGCAGAATATTAAGCACGTGTTCTCCCTTTACAGATTCTTCATTCTAAACTAATTTATAACCCAAGACCCTGCCCAGGATCCTGATACAAAACATGTGTTTTGGTTTGTCGTGGCCAGAGTATATGGATTCTAACTAGTATTGTACCATTTGTCTTATTCCCTAACTAGCCATTTATCTTTCTTCTTGGCAAGCCCAAACACTAGCCAGAAAGATCTTTGAGTGCATGGAGGCTGAGAAGCAGGGTCCCTTTTCTTTAATTTCTTTATCTTTCAAATGATGGGAATTGGACCACATGATTTCTATGAGTTCTTGCCAGTTCAGAAATACTACAAAAATAAGTTTCTCTTTCTGCAACTGTGTCAGTATATGTTTGTTTCATGTATTTTTCTTTCTTTTTTTTCACGTATTTTTCTTGTATTTTAATTTTTTCTCTTTTCAGCTGAGCTGGGCACAAAGGTCTATCTATGTATTGAGTATACATAGTAAGGGCTGAATAAATGCTTGCTAATGGATTGAGTTCCAGAGTGTTTTGTTCCTATTAATTACATGAAGACTCTATCTGGGTTCCTTTTTCTCCCTCTCAAAACAACAGTGTCTTTCTAGTTTTACTTATTTAAATGTTCCATATTATAAATAAATGTAACTTTACAGGAACAAAAGAATCCAGTGAACATTGAACCATAAACTACTTATAAGGAAAAAAACCATATATTTAAAAATCACAGAATCGGAAGCAACTTTAGAGGTTATTAAGTTTAAACACTACCAGGTCACTTAGATCCACTCAAAGATCTGAAGGTAGAAGGAGGGGAAGAGAATCATAGGATCCTGAGTTTGAAGCTGGATCAGACCTTGGGGCTGAGCCCAATATCAAGTCCAACCTTTTCATTTCACAGATGAATAAGCCTAAGGAGATCAAATAAATTGCCTGAGGTCATGAGTAAAGGACAGAGACAAAGCTTAGACCCAGATCATCTATTAAAAAAAAACAAAAAACAAAAAACCTATGCTTCTCTGAGAGATGGGTTGGAGCTTCCAGTTCCAAACAACTCTGGGGCAGCTCAGTGGTATAGTGGATAAAGTGTCACGTTTAGATCTTTGTGAGTTCAAATCCAACCCCTGACACTTGTTAGCTGTGTGACAAAATCCCTTAACCCTGAGTTTCCTCATCTGTTTAAAAAAAGAATGAGATGGAGAAGGAAATGGCAAAGTGTTCCAGTATTTTTGCAAAGAAAAATGACTCAACAATAGCCTATCATCTCTTAAGAGCTGACTGTTAACTTTTTTTTTTTTTTTTTTGGCTGAGGCAATTGGGGTTAAGTGACTTGCCCAGGGTCACACAGCTAGGGAATGTTAAGTGTCTGAGACCACATTTGAACTCAGGTCCTCCTGATTTTAGGGCTGGTGCTCTATCCACTGCGCCACCTAGCTGCCCCCTGTTAACTTATTAAGATGAACATTTACACCTCTAAAATGCGAAAAGGCTGTGCATTAGGTCTGACTTACTGATTTGTTGATATCTAGCTTTCAGGAAAACTATTAGGAAAATGTTGATAATGCAGATTAAATTTAAAAGTGTAGTATCAGTACATTCTGCCCTACTCAGAGAGTGTTAAACATCCACTAGCATATCCCTGACCACTGTATCACACTGTTTCCTTGAGGATTTTATTACCTTTCTAAGCAATGTATTCCACTTGTAGACAGGTATCATTTAAAAAAAAATTAATAGCTTTTTATTTTAAAAATATACAAAGATAGTTTTCAACATTCACCCTTAGAAAACTATGTTCCAATTTTTTTCTTTTTCCTTTCCCTACACCCTTTCCCTTAGACAAGTAATCTAATATATGTTAAACATGTGAAAATTTTCCATACATATTTACACTTTTATCATGCTGCACAAGAAAAATCAGATCAAAAAGGAAAAAATGAGAAAGAAAACAACAAACAAGCAAACCACAACAAAAAAAATAAAAATACTATGTTGTGATCCACATTCAGTTCCTATATTTCTCTCTTTGGATGCAGATGGCTCTCTCCATCACAAGACCATTGGAAATGGCCTGAATCACCTCATCATTGAAAAGAACCATGTCCATCAGAATTGATCATTGCAAAATTTTTTTGTTTGTGTAAAATGTTCTTTTGGATCTATTCACTTCACTTAGGCACTAGGCCTCTCTGAAATCATCCTGCTAGTCGTTTCTTACAGAACAATAATATTCCATAACATTCATATACCATACTTTATTCAGCCATTCTGCAATTGATGGGCATCCATTCAGTTTCCAGTTTCTAGCCACTACAAAAAGGGCTGCCACAAACATTTTTGCACATGTGGGTCCCTTTCCTTCCTTTAAGATCTCTTTAGGATATAGGCCCAATAGAAACACTGCTGGGTCAAAGGGTATGCACAGTTTGATAACTTTTTGAGCATAGTTCTAAATTGCTCTCCAGAACGACTGGATCATTTCACAGTTCCACCAACAATGTATCAGTGTCCCAGTTTTCCCATATCCCCTCCAACATTCATCATTATCATTTCCTGTCATTTTAGCCAATCTGAGAGGTGTGTAGTGGTAACTCAGGGTTGTCTTAATTTGCATTTCTTTGATCAATAGTGATTTGGAGCACCTTTTCATATGATTAGAATTGGTTTTAATTTCTTCATCTGAAAATTGCCTGTTCAAATATTTTGACCATTTATCAATTGGAGAATGGACTGGTCTCAGACACTTAACATTCCCTAGCTGTGTAATCCTGGGCAAGTCACTTAATCCCAATTGCCTCAGCAAAAAGCAATTGGAGAATGGCTTGAATTCTTATAAATATGAGACAATTCTCTATATATTTTAGAAATGAGGCCTTTATCAGAATCCTTGGATATAAAATTTTCCCCAGTTTTCTGCTTCCCTTCCAATCTTGTCTGCATTGGTTTTATTTATACAAAATTTTTAAATTGAATTATTTATTTTGCATTATATAATGGACTCTAGTTCTTCTTTGGTCACAAATTCTTTCCATCTCCACATATCTGAAAGGCAGACTATCTTTTATTCTTCTAATTAGTTTATAGTATCACTCTTCATGTCTAAATCATGACTTTATCTTGACATAGAGTGTTAGGTGGTCAATGTTCAGTTTCTGCACTATTTTCCAGTTTTCCTAGCAGGTTTTGTCAAATAGTGAGTTTTTAATCTCAGAAGCTGGAGTCTTTGGGTTCAAACACTAGATCAAACTAAATCAAACACTAAAACAAACTAAATCAAATACTAGATTACTATAATCATTGATTATTGTTTCTTGTGAACCTAACCTAGTTCACTAATCAATTACTTTTTTTCTTAGCCAATATGAAATGGTTTTGATGACTGCTGCTTTGTTATACAATTTTAGGTCTGGAATAAGTAGGCTACTTTCATTTGCATTTTTTTTCATGAATTCCCTTGAAATTCTTGACCTTTTGTTCTTCCAGATGAGCTTTGTTATTATTTTTTCTAGTTCTGTAAAGTTATTTCTTAGTAGTTTGATTGGTGTGGCACTGAATAAATAGATTAATTTAGGTAGAATTGTCATTTTTATTATATTAGCTCAGCCTACCCATGAGCACTTGACATTCTTCCATTTATTTAGATCTGACTTTATTTGTATGGAAAGTGTTTTGTAATTGTGTTCACTTAGTTCCTGACTTTGTCTCGGAAGGTGACTCCCAAATCTTTTATATTATCTACAGTTATTTTAAATGGAATTTCTTGTTGTATCTCTTGCTCCTGGACTTTGTTTGGTAACATATAAAAGTGACAGCTATCATTTTTAGGAAGATTTTCCTTACATCCTCCCTTAAGGTTGCCTTTCTATAACTCCAGTCATTGCTTATAGTCAACTTGTTAACAACTTTTTAGTTTCTTTCTGATTTGTATGATATTAGATCCAGAGTCCTGACTTTTTGGGGCACTGTTTTGTTGTTGTACCTACTGTTTTTCATAGCTTTTGAGTTGTTTCAGTCATGTCTGACTCTGTGACCCCCTTTTGGATTCTCTCAGTAAAGACCCTGGAACGGTTTACCATTTCCTCTTCCAGCTTATTTTACAGATAAAGAAACTGAGGCAAACAAGATTAAGAGACTTGATCAGAGTCATACAGCTAGTAAGTGTCTGAGGCACCATTAGAACTCAGGAAGATGAGTCTTCTTGACTTCAGATTCAGGACTCTATCCACTGTATCACTTAGCTGTTCTCATTTGCATAGTTGTAATCACTATATATTCTATAAGTTTCTGGATTTGAAGTTTAGGGTTTTTGGGGAGAGGAGAGTTATTAGGTTTTTCATATTTTTGTTGCTTATAATAATAATTAGTTTTTATTGGGCATTTGAAAGTTGACAAAAGACTTTTTCACAACAATCCTTTGAAATATATATATATATATATATATATATATATATATATATATATATATATATATATATATAGTCATCCCCATTGTATAGGGAAAAAAAAACAAACCTGAGCAACTTTTTAGATGGCTAGTAAAATGTCAGAGCCAAAGTGAAAATTCAGAGGGTTCATGATTCCAAAATTCAACCAATTGTCTCCATACTGGTTCCTTTTCTAGATTACAACCTGTGTTTTGTGTAGAATGTGACAGACAGACATTACTGAAAGCATGCTATATGTCAGTAATCATTCATTCACTCATTCATTCATTTATTGAATAAATACTTACTGAACTCCTGCTATGTTTAAATCATTATGCTAGGTACTTTAGGAGCATATAAAGATAGAGGAAGACACAGTCTAGGCTCCCAAAACCTTGAAATCTCTAATAGTCCTTTTAAGTATTGTAATTATAAAATCAACTTTTTAAAATGACTCAAATTTGCATTTTAAAATATAAAGCCTCCTATCAGTTTCTGTTTCAGAGAAGTGTATAAAGTGACTATAGTTACTCCTAGATCTTTCTCCAAGATACTGAACATGAACTTATTTTTCATAAACAGAGCATACTTAGAAACATAGATTTCTGAAGAAGTATGACAGCAGATTTTGGTGATAGAGGTGTATTATATTCCTTGGTGCTTATCTTTGGTGCTGTTAGTGGATAGAGTATTGAATATGGAATTAGGAAGATCTGAGTTCAAATGTGGCCTCATATACTTGTTGTATAATCCTGGATTGTCACAATCTCTGTTAATTATAAAATGGGTATAATAAGAACACATCTCCAGGTTGTTGTGAGGATTAGTTGACACAGTTATCCCTTTCACATTTAAAATGTTAGAGGTAAGCTCCATGAAAAATTCTTGATCCTTCCTTTGTACTAGAAGAGAAGTATGAATAATTATAGTATTAAAAGATAAATTATGTTAATATTATAATACTATAACATATTTTATGCATTTCTGAGTTTCTAAACATTTTCTGTGTCATCTGCTGGCCTTTGTATGTCATCTTCAACTTCCACAAAACTCCCCCAAAATTCCCATTTAATCTCTTATGTTGACTCATAAGATATCAAAAGATGGGAAAGTCATGATGTGGAAGGGATGACTGTAATATTTATAAAGTGCTTTTATAAGGTACAACATAAATGCTAGATTTTATTACTACAAGGGAGTATGGAGGTCACTTCTTCCAAGTTCCTTATTTTTCGGAGGAGGAAATCAAGGCTTAAAAATAACCATTGCTTTGCCCAAGGTCACACAAGTAGTAAAGAGCTGATTGAGGATTTGAACGCAGGCCCTCTAGACTCCATCATTCTTTCCATCATCCAAGTTGCCTCCTCAGAAGAGACACAATCCCTTCCTTGCCCCCAGAGCTATTTGCAAATATTAAAGCAGTAGAAAGCAACCCTACAGGGAGATTTACAAGCTTCACTCTCAGGGCAAACCGTAAGAGCTGCTATCATGCAAGAAGCATCCAGAGATGTCCCTGAAGATGAGGTGGCTATGCTGAGTTGAAAGGGAATACCCAGAAGCAAGGGGAACAGAAAGGGGTGCATGTGTGTGTGTGCTAGTAGGAGAAAGCCAGTGGGCTTTGTGACTCCAAACAGACATATTCTTAGATGATAAATGACAACCTCTGACCAGGTGATGAAGTTTGGAATGGGATTGGAGCAGAGAGAAATGGTACCCAGGGAATGGTACCCAGTGAGCCAAAGCATCATCTTATCTCTTGGGAAAGTGGAATCAATGACCCATTTTTTTAAACCAATGGATTGTATGCCTTTTTATGTATTGCCCTCTTCTGTAACTTTCCCCTACACACACACACACACACACACACACACACATGCTCAGAAATGAATACAATTGTCTTTCATGGGCAGAATTGATGTCCAAAAGTAAGTGACTTTCCAAAATTGTCAAATCTTTTTGTGATAGGACTAGAGTTTGTAAAGCTTTATGTCACAGACCCACACAAATATATTCATAAAGTGTTTTCTACTAGTTGCTCATTGTGTTTCTAATTCAGATTCTGGTGGCTTTTTTCTGAATTTTCTTTGTAAAAAAAAATAATGGAGCTCAAGAATTATGCAAAGTAAGAAGTTTACATTAGTCAGGATATCAGTGGAGTCCTTCCACCTTCCAAAAGCAGACATCATTCTATGGGGACTGATATAGGACTCAAGGTTTGTATCCTTAGTTTGGCCCCAGAAAGCATGGAAATCCAAGGCTCCTAAAATAAAAGTCTTTCCTCTTACTTCTATACCCTGAGCATGATTCCAAGGTTCTGCCTTTGTCTCCTCATATTAATCTCTAATCCTCATATGCCATTCTTTCTATGAACCTGGATTTCTTTTCTTGTATTATTTTTATTTCTTTCTTATTTATCTTATATATATACACATATATATAGATTGTTTTTCATAGGTTTGTTTATATGTTATCTTCTCCATTATATTGTAAGACTGTGAAAGCAAGAATTGTTTTTTTTTACTTTTTGTAAATGTAGTGCTTACCACAGTGTCTAACACAGAGCAAGCACTTAATAAATGCCTATTGTATTGAACTGAATTATTTCCCTCAATAACTGTTCCTTACTCTGTGGCAAACATAGCCAGAAACCAGAGTTGATTACTAAAAACTAATGTATGACAATTGAAAATGTACTAATTTTTTCTGTAAAATCAAAGAATATTGGAGACCACTATTGCAGATAGTAGGTGGAGCTGGGACAAAAATTCAAGCAGGTGTGTGATGATAATAAATGTTTAACAATTAATTTTCTGGGGAAATGACACATTTCAAAGATTATTATGCATTATTAACATTTCTCCATCACCTTTTTAAGTCTAGAAATTAACAGAACAATAAATCAAGCCCAGATTTTTAGCATTTTTAAATTTCTGAGGTATAAGTATTCACATTGAAATTTTACCCATCAGCTCTCGAGAGCTATACCCAGAACACTCCTGAGTTCAGGTCAAAAGAAGGTACTGAGGATTGGGATAGAGAAGGAAGGCATCACGGAGGAGTGACCTGGGGATTGAAGGGTATATAGGATTTAAATAAATAGAGATGAATGGAAAGGGAATTTTAAGTAGGGAAACTAGTATGAGCAAAGGAAAAGAGAAGGGAATGTATTGACGTGTTTTGGAGATACTGAGGCTGTAGTGCAAAGCTTATGTAGAAAATTTGGGGAAGTAGATTAGATTAAAGGACCTTGAATTCAACTTTAAGAAATTTGGACTTCATCCCATAGACACTGGGAAGTCATTGAATAAGACATTAAAAAAATAAAAATATTTGGGGGACATAAAGGGGAATAAAGGGGGCAACAAAGGATACACAATGATATTTTAGGAAGATTACTTTCCTAAAGGGCAATGGGAAAATGCAAATTGAGAGAATGATAACTGGAATATGAGAAGGGGTAGGAAAGACATCATCAAGGAAATGTATGACAAGACCATGAGAACCTCTAGAGCAAAACTGACGGACAAGTCCAAGTGCTCCACTTATCTTATCAAAAGAACACGTTAAGGATGACTACCATGGAGGATTTACAGGAAGATGTGGCCAAGAGTTACACTGACTGAGAAACACAGTATTTGGCAAGTAGTAAGTGCTAAGTAAATGCTTCTTGACTGGAAGGGACTTGAAGGCGAGGGAGAATTGTGAGTGTCAGAAACAGCCACGATGATTGGATAATCATCCATGGACGGATGGAAGTCTGCTGGTTGCTATGAGTGGGTTAGAGCAGAGAAGGAAAAATGGGAATATTTTAAAACTCAAATCTTTGGATTAGAGCAAGCAAGTGAGAGAAAGCAGAGAAAACACTCCATAGAGATCAAAATCTGTCACTCTCTTCCTCCCTCTAAATCCCCTATCCTCCAGAGCCTTGATATTCTGTCCAAGGACTCAGAGGCAGATAGAAAGAGAATCCAGCTCACATCAAAAATTGGTCTCACAAAACTGCATTTTGATGAGTCAGGAGTAAATTCATCCCAAACATAAGGATTAAATTTCCCCTCAGATACACAGGGGGTGTAATGCAAGGGGAGGGGAGAGGGGTAACTAGCTCAAAAAAGCACCCTGAGCTTTGTTCAAAAACTGTATTTAAAATCCAGTGACAGATGTTTTGTGAACATTAAATCTTCCCGGTGTCACCCAATTTCTAGATAGCAGAAGTATTCCCTCTGTTCCCATGCACTACAGTAATGTGTTTTTCCTTGGGAAGAAATAGAACTCTTAGACTGTAATCTGAGTTGCAAGGGACCTCAGAAGTAATCATGTCCAAATTCTTCCTCCCCAGCACCTCCTTCATGAATCACCTCTTCCACAACCAGACAAATGTCCACACAGCTTCCTGAATACCTCCAAGAACGAAGAACTTCGGGTTTGTCTTCAAAGGGGAGAAGCACCGTGTGCAGGGGTCCAAGTTGTTAGCTTTTGTCTCCTGCTGACTTTTCCTGTGGTCACAAGGCCAGCTCTGCAGGCTTCTCCAGGCCCTGTCTCCCTCCCCAAGGCTCAACTTTACTTGATCAGCATCTTCTCAGCTGGAGGCTGCAACTGGGATCAAAACTCAGGATTTGTGCAATGAACCATTTGTTGCTCCCCAGAGTAGAAGCTTGCAAGATTCCAAAAGAGAAGTTCAACTAAGGGCTATTCTAGACACAGGCCAGACTCTCCTCTCCCACTGACAATTTCACAGGCCTTCAGAGGCCTTCCATCTGGACCATAACTGAAGAAGGACCCCATCTATACCTCTAAGACAAGCTCCTTTACTTAAAGCCCTTAAATTGGAGAAAATCCACTACCTCCCTTAGAAAGCCATTTCAGAATTAGCTTTAGTTGTTAAGTAGTTTTTCCTTACAAATTGACTTTTCTCAGTCAGCAGGATGATTTCAGAGAGGCCTGGAGAGACTTGCATGAACTGATGCTAAGATGAACAGAACCAGGAGATCATTATAAATGGCAACATTAAGATTATACAATGATCAATAAAAAAAGTTACTGAGAACAAATTTAAGCTTTGGAAATCTTAAAAAGGGTTGTAAGGATTTCAAAGAATTATGATTATCAAAGTATTCAGAAATAAGTGTCTTGGGTTACTCTGACAATTGGTATAATATTGCTTGTCAGGATCAAGACAGCCCATCCAAATGCCAGCAAGTACAGGGCCAGGATGGAGTTTTTCCTTCCTCAAGCCACTCATAAATCATCTGGGCATGGGAGTTTCAGTTAAGACAAATGGGGAAATTCTAGTGATCTTGTGATGAAGAGAGCTCAGAGAGAGAGCTGTGGGTACTGAGTGTGGATTACAACATAGCATTTCACTTTTTTGTTGTTATTTGTTTACATTTTATTTTCTTTATCATTTTTTTCTGGTTTCATTTGATTCTTCTTGTGCAAGATAATTATATAACTATGTATACATATATTGGATTTAACATATATTGGGTTATTTGCCATCTAAGGGAGGGGGTGAGGGAAGGGAGAGAAAATTGGAACACAAGATTCTTCAAGGGTTAATGTTGAAGAATTACTCAGGCATATGTTTTGAAAAATAAAAAAAAATCTTTAATAAAAAAATAAAACAAATGGTGAGAGGTGCTCTTCTCCCCAGCTTTCTTATTAGTGTCTTTTCTCCCTTTCTCCTCCTGACTGGACACTAACCTTCTTCCCCTTTCTGGGTATAATCCCAAAGTCCCCACTCATTGGACTTTCAGGTTTACTCTTCCTTCCTTTCCATGCTCTTGTAGGCTCTCCATGCCCTTAGAGATATTCCACCACTTGGATGAATGGAGAGTCATCAACTACAATTCTTTGGTAAGAAACATCTCCCCTTCTACTAAGGTCCTCCGGGATTTACCATCTCCCTTATTTCTCTATCCTAAGGTACCACCACATGACCTGCTGACTCACTCTAATATCCACTCTGCAGACATAGTCCTAGGACTTTGCCATTTCCCTCTCTTGTGTGCCGTGTCCCTCTATTAGAATGTGAAATCATTTAAAACAGGGACTGTCTCATTTTTCTACTTTTTATTCAGCACTTAGTATTGCTTGGCACAGAGTAAGCAATGTTAAAAATGTCTTTTCATTCATACATACAAGAGAATCCCTAATTTAATCCCTCCTCCATAATAGCTAGCATTTGTATGCTAACTTCATGTATTTCATTTGATCCTCATAGCAATCTTGTGAAGTGGGTTCCATTGCTACCTCATTTTACAGATGAGGAAACTGAGGTAATAGAGGGATTAAATAATTCCAGGATCACACAGCTAAGTGTCCAAGGTAAAATTTGAATTCAGTTCTTTCTAACTTCAAGCCCAGCACTCTACCCACTGAGCCACTTAGGTGTCATAGGGTGATTTTTCAAACATTTGAAGATAGCCATGATATCTTTCCAAGTCTTCCCTCCTCCTTTACCAATTTCTTCAACCATTCCTGCTCATTCATGAACTGAGACCCTGCACCATTCTTGGCACCTTCCTGAGATGTCTCAATTTAAATGACAAGTGACTTCTGGAAAAATTGTATAGAAATAGAATGCTTGAATATTAAATTAAATTAAATTTCAAATGTACTTATTGACAATAGAAATCTTGGGATAAAGTCATTTATAAAGGGAATAATTACCTCCTTTTTCACCCTAGTTTCCATATTGATTGGTTATATAAATTTAATTTTTTGGCATATAGTGTTTGTGTTCAAGTGAAGCTGAACAGAACTCAAGAATCTTCACTGAGCCTCTTTACCAAGGAGCTAATTTCTCTCAAAAAGATTAGTTCTTTGATAAGATGAAGATTAGTTTTATCCTTAAGATTCCTCTTGAGCCTATAATACCCATTCTCTGCCTCATTTCTTACCTAGACTTAATCCCTGATTGGGAATTGCCTCAGTCAAACTGAGACCTGTTAAAGAACTTAACTTAAAAGGTCAAGGTCTCTTCCATTGCATCTCTGGTCATCTCCAGTCATCCTGATCTATATTTGGCCAGTGGATCCAGATGGCTCCAGAGGACAGCTCATTCTCACTTAAATCCAATTCACTTGCTTGTCATGGTATCACTTCCCTGATATCATTTGATATTTGATATAAACAGGGACAAACAATAACAATAATACCACATTAACAAAGGTTGAATGTATACATATATTGGATTTAACATGTATTTTAATATATTTAACATGTATTGGACTACTTGCATCTAGGAGAGGGGGTTGGGGGAAGGAAGGGAAATTTTGGAACAGAAAGTTTTGCAAGAGTCAAAAAAATTACCCATGCGTATGTTTGTAAAAAGCTTTAATTAAAAAAAACAAAGGTTTATTAATTAATATCCAGTTCATGTCCAATAATATAGGGACCTTGACCTTTAAAATAAAAGGGTCAGGAGGCTGAAGATGGAGAGCTTAAGATAAAGATAACTGGAAAGAGGAGCTACACACAATTTCCCAGGAGATGTTCAAGCTTTCATTTCTGTCTAACTATAATCACATTTGGGATTTTCTTGGCAAAGATACTAGTGATTTGCCATTTCCTTCTCTAGATCATTATTATAAATAAGGAAACTGAGGCAGACAGGATTAAGTGACTTGCCAGCTAGTGAGTGTGTGAAGTAAAAATTGTACTTCGGAAAATGAGTTTTCCTGATTTCAGCCCCTGGAACCACTAAGCTATCATAAATCCAGAAGATTGTATATAGGTTTCTAAGAAGTGGCAACTTATTAAAAAAGAAAGGAGAGTTTTTTCTGCTGTTTTGGGACTGAAGTATGAATCTTTTTTTTTGTTCAGGTTAAATAAGTCTATTCCATATTCAATGTTTTGCTAGCAGAGACTAAAAACCTGTATAATGAGTCAAATTCTGATATTCCCAGGAGAACTCTGAGTGGAGGCATTAGTGAGATAAATTAGTGTAAGATAATTAGTGAGAAACTGCCAGAATTGAACTTTTGGTTCAAGACCGTGTATTCCATGAATAGTGGATTTTTTTGTAGTGAAATGCATCAATATCTTTCTCTAATGAGCATATCACATTCATATTTACATATTTACATTTATCCAGAGACACGTCATTCCATTGGGACTTACATCCATGTAACAATATGCTTACATATTCTCAGATGTACAAAAACACTATGTACAAATCTGCGCTTGACCCAGGTCAGCTCGACTCTCACTAAATCTTTGCATTATCATCTAAAGTGATGAAAAGAGGAGAATAAATATCATAGAAATATGAATAAGTGGGGATGGATATCTGCAGTGTAAGAAGAAAATGATGAAGTAGTCTAGGGCTCTTGGGATCCATGTTGCAACAGGGAGTGTGAAGAAAGAATGGAAGAGCCAGAAATAGAGGGCCCAAAAGAGAAGCATGAAAAACAAAGGATCCAGTGCATGAGGGAAGGCTTGGGAATTGAGTGGGGTAGCAACAGATGTCTCTAAAATTCAGGTCTTGCAATGAAGCTAAGAGAGAATGTTTACTTTCATGCCTATGAATATACTTACTGTTGTTCAGTCATTTCAGCCATGTCTGACTTTGGGACCCGATTTGGGTTTTCTTGGCAGAGATACCTAGAGTGGTTTGCCATTTCCTTCTCCAGCTTATTTTACAGATGAGAAAACTGAATCATAGTCTTGCCCAGAGTATCCCAGCTAGTAAATGTATGAACTCTGGATATCCACTGTGCTACCTAGCTGTCCATATACATATTTAGTGCTTAGTAATTGTTTAAAAAATTTGTTTTCAACATTTGCTTTCATAATATGGTGATTTTCATTTTTTTCTCTTTCCCTCTCTACCCTTTTTCCAAGATACCAATCAATTTGATAATCATATTAAATATATTTCCACATTAGTTGTGTCGTGAGTAAATTTATTCAGTTCTCCATGGTGACACAATTGGGTCAATAAATGCCAGGCTCTGTGCTAAGTGCTGGTGATACAAATATGAAAAAGAAAGAAAGTTCCTGCTCTCGAGGAGTTCATAAACTAATATAGGAAGACAGTGCACAAAATAAAGCTGAAAAAGGATAGGAGAAGGGAAAATAGGGAAAGGTCCCCAGGATGGGGTCATGGTGAAGCCATTACAGATATCTGAAATGAGTGCATCCAGTGGGAAATAAAGGACATTGAGGGGATCTTGAAGATCCCCTGCAATCTCTGAGGTGGTTCTAGATCATAAGGATCCCAGCACTATTATGGGCAAATATAAGAGATCTGTAGGAGTCAGGAAATGGGAGACCTAGGCCAGGATCCCAGCTAACTTAGTGTTCTTCCTTCCTGGGTTCCCATACCCCATCTGCTCCAGTTCTGCTGTCCCTACTACACCAGGACTTTCTATAAAGTCTTTACTGAACTACAACATAGATTTTTCCCCTTAAAAGAAAATTTTGTTTTTTCAGTGAGAAATTTTGCTTAAAAAATTACAGGAAACTGCTTTTTTTTTTTAAAAAAAAACATTGAACTGAAAGGGTTTCTTGATTCATAATACTGACTTTAAATAATGTCTAAGTCAAATGTGGCCCTGCTTGACACAGTATATAAAGCCTCAAGCCTTTGCTAGTCTCCTCCTTGTCTGCAGCAGATGCTAAACAAAGACACTCCTAGCGGAGGTAGATTTGGATTGGCTCTGCTTCTAGCTCTCTTGGGATCTAGCTGATTTCTAGTCTTAGCTCTATTTGTGGACATCTCCAGCTCTCAACTGCATGATACTGGGCAGCCTTTCTGTTTGTTCTGATCCTGCTTGAGAAATGCATTTTCCTATTTAACCATGAAAGATCTCTCCTCTGGGACTCAGGCCTGTATTCTCTGAGCTCACTCACTGCCACTTTATTTACCCCTCCTCTACTTCTCTATAGGTACAAGACCCAGGATATTCTCTTTATTTTTATCCCTGACCAGTTTCTTTCTATCTTGTTCTGTTAGCTGATGCACAGGTGCACAGTCTGCTTACCTCATGCACAGCCACATAGTAAAGGCAAGAATTCAGAATAAAGAATTTATTTTGGAATAAGGCCACAAGAATAATTCCACTTAGGGGGTTTTGTTCTTTGTTTTCCCTTCTCCCACATCTTTTCATTTGCATAAAAGACTAGAGCATTTGAGGATTGAGAAAAAGGGGGGGGGACTGTGATCTTTATGACTCTAGTGTCATTCTTCAGAAGATACCTCTCCTGAAATGAATTTAGGGTTCACATAAGAAAATTAAGCAGGAGTGGCAATAAATTTCCAACCCTGTCAGAGAGAAATTTGGGATAAAGGTATCCTCTTAGCAAAGGAAGCAATGTTTAAAATAGATTTAATCAATGTGGAGCCATTCTGGCTTTGCCCCTCAAGTTAATGGAGTCATTCTTCATA
>JAJPUD010000205.1:98071-114225 GCA_023553655.1 Myrmecobius fasciatus | reverse complement strand
GTCTATTTCTTCTCTTCTTTGTCTATTTCTGACTCTGTCTCTCTCTGGTGTCTCTCTCTGTCTTTCTTTGTCTCTCTGCCTCTTTCTGTTTCTCTGTGTCTATGTCCCTCTGTCTATCTTTCTATGTATCTCTCTTATCTTTTTAGATAAATAAAGCTCTCTGGACTGAATTCTGAGATGCTGATACAGCACGGCTGAATCTAAACCGTGTGTGTGTTTTGGCAGTCTCAGCTTTGTTTTTAATTATCTGACTTGCCAAGTAGAGTTTGACTCTCCCTCTAACTCACTTTAGGTGTTGATATTTCCAAAAAAAGCCTCATTTCCATGTGTACCTTCCCTAGCTCTGTTGCCTTCCTGCCTCCACAAAGAAGGTAAAATGGGCAATTCCTTCCTGAGTCTCTTATAGATTGTGTCTTCAGAAGCATGGAGCAGTGAACAGAACACCATTTTGGGAGTCAAAAGACCTGAATATGAATCTTTTCTCTGTTACTGATTGATTACCTGTTTAAGTCATCACAACCTTTCTGGTCTGTAAAAGTGAATGAGTTGGCCTTGAGATCCCCTCCCTTTCTTGATCTGAAATCCCTGACCACCTAAGACCCCCAGAACAGCATGTTGCTTTCTATCCCCCAGCAATACTTTTTTAGTATTTTTGTTCCCATTTTAAAAAATGTTATCCTTTTTTCCTTTATATTATTAGCACAACCATTTGCCCGGGGTGGGTTCTCTCAGCTAGTTATAGGATAGAAAAGTATTAGAGAACGATATTTTAAGATGTTAATATGGACAATAATTTGACTTGCTATTTAAAAGATTGGCGATACATTTTGTAAAAGAATGTTTGGGAAATTCAGTGGTGTCAACTCAAAGAAATGACTTTTTAAGGGTGGAATTTCAAGTCCTGTTGTAGACAGGTTTGGGAAAAGAGGAGTCCTCCTGGCACCCCTAAGATAATTATGTGGGCAACAGCCCATGGAATACTTTGCCCATTTTGATCTTCCATATATAATAATAATAATAATAATAGCAAGCTTTTCTAGATTTTCAAAGAAGTTTATAAATATTTGATCTTCACAAAAACCCTAAAAGATAGATCCTTTTATTATCCCCCATTTTACTAATCAAATGGGAGGAGGCAAGGTTAAGTGATTTACCCAAGCTAACACAGCTAGGAAGTATCAGAGACTGGATTTGAACTTGGGTTTTTCTTAATACTGGATCCTAGATGCTTTTCATTGTATCACCTAGCTGCCTATCATTCTTAGTGGAAAGATAATTAGAATTCAATGAGCTGTATCTAAATTATTTTGCTTTTGGCTATGAAGGCTCAGGAAAATAAATAAACACAAAAAATTCAGTATACAGACCAGGAAAGGGGACTTCCTGGCTTCTGTATAAGTGGTTTATCTAAGGTCACATGGCAACAATAAATAACTGCACTAGGACTGAAAGTCAGGGATTATGACTTCTTACTCAATATTTTTACCATTTCATACTAGCCCTAAGATTTATGAGACTCCTTAAACTCTTTCAAGAGAGGTTCTATATTGGAAGTGTCCTTTTATTACATGGAACATATCCCATGGAGCCTGGTAGAAGAGGAAGAAGTATGCTGGTAAATGTTTAACAACTGGCTTCTGCAGTGAAGATGGGGAATGGATGAAGGACTCTTTTTTGGGGGAAGAGACAATTGGGATTAAGTGACTTGTCCAGGGTCACACAATTAATAAATATCTGAGGTTAAATTTGAACTCAGGTCCTCCTGACTTCTCCAGCACCCTATTTACTATGCCACCTCAGCTATCCTTCAGTACACATTATAAAGTTTAATTTAGGTTTTGAACAACTTTATTACTTTCACAAGATCAGACAACAAACCAAAAAAACCAAATCCTGATTTGTAATATTTGCCAATTTCTGAGCTGTAAATATTCACACTAAAAATTTAACAATTAGATTCTGTTTAAACTGGTTCCAGTCCCACTTGGAAAGAGGTAAATTTTCTATTTCCTCCTCACTTTCTACTAGCAGAAGATGAGTAGGAGGAAGACAAAGTAAAGAAGAGAGGATTGAAATAGAAAGAATCCCTGTTCATCTAATAGCAGCAACAATAGCAATAAAAATTATGTCCGAGTCACATAGATTTGTTTGTGAAAGAAGATGAGTTTTTTGTGATAGAAATTCGGGATGTGGTAATCTCCAGCAGAAATAATAGAAAGAACCTAGACTCAGTAATCCATATATATTATGCAAGGAAATCTAAGATACTGTGCCGTATTTTACTGGAAGATGTATCACTTTCTGAATATCTAGAAATATGTGATCTGATGATTGAAGTTCCCTAACAGAAGCTAACAGGACAAGGAAGTGCAAAGAATATTCAGATACTATGCCATATTTTATTAGAAAATGTATAATTTTCTGAATACCTAGAAATATGTGACATGATGACTAACAGAAAGACAAATCCCTATATTAAAACTACAGAGCTCAGAATATCTAGAGAATTTAGCCAATAAAATGGTGCTAAAACTATACCATCTTTACAGACTGAACTGTTGCCCATAATTTCCCAGTCACAATTTTATACATAAACAGGACAGAGTAAGGAAATAAGCATTTATTAAATGTCTACCATGGGCCAGGCTTTGTGCTAAGTGCTTTACAAATATTATTTCATTTGATTCAACAAAAAAATATATTAATAGTTGTCACTACATCATAATATCTAAACTAAATAGGACGAAAAATACTCCTATCTTCATAAGATGGGGTTATATCTCTATTGACTCAAGCATAGGCTTTAGACCAAGTTTGGAAAAAAGGTCCTTGATCAATTCAGATGTCTTTGAAAGACATTAAGTGAACCAGATTACACAGGAAGTGTGGTCAGACTAATTGAGGAAGCTTGGTCGTGCCTCAATGGTTTTCTATAAAAGAGCTGGCCATTACAGAATACAGAGATTTGAGTGAGTGTCTGGTGGTAGAGAAGAGAGAGAATTATCTTGGAGAGGCAGTTGTTTCAGAGAACTAAAATCCAAGTCTTAGTATCCTCATACTATATATACCCTTGTCCAAAGAAGGATACCTTATGGATGTTATGGAATATTATTGTTCTATAGAAATGACCAGCAGGACGATTTCAGAGAGGCCTGGAGAGACTTGCATGAACTGATGCTGAGTGAAATGAGCAGAACCAGGAGATCATTATACACGTCAACAACAAGATTATATGATGATCAATTCTGATGGATGTGGTTCTCTTCAACAATGCAATGTTTCAAACCAGTTCCAATTGTTCAATGAAGAAAGCCATATACATCCAGAGAGAGGGATGTGAAATGTGGACCATAACATAACATTTTCACACTCTCTATTGATGTTTGCTTGCATTATGTTTTCCTTCTCAGGCTTTTTTTCCTCCTGTATAGCAAGATAACTGTATAAATATATATACACATTTGATCTGTTGAATATTTTAACATAATTAACATGTATTAGACTTCCTGTCATCTAGGGGAAGGGGTGGAGGGTAGGAGGGAAAAATTTGTAACAGAAAGCTTTGCAAGGGTCAATGATGAAAAATTACCCATGCATATGTTTTGCAAATAAAAAGCTTTAATTTAAAAAAAAAAAACAAAAACAAAAAACAAAGAAGGATACCTCATGAACTTTAGAGACCCAGAGGATTCAAATTCTTTTTCCTAGCCATATTCTTGGGAGAGTAATGACTGACAACAATGTCTGCATTAGGAGTGTAGGAAAGACTGGACATGCTAAGAAAAGATAGATTTAAGACTATAAAAGAGCCCAGTAGAAAAAGCAACATCATAATTTCATGAGTACCTCTGAAGGAGAAGAAAGTACTTCTAGCAGCCATGCATGAGCCCACTTTTCCCTAGACCTTGCATGTACTTGTGGGAAAGCATTGTAGATTTCTTTGAGGAGGGTGAATTGTCTTATACAAACTACACTAACATAGGAAAAACCATTTTAAAAAAGCTATTTCATTCTAATATCATTGGATAATCATTACTTTTGTTAGCTGTTGCTGACTTGTTTCAGTCATTTCCAATTCTCTGTGACTCCATTTTCTTGGCAAAGATACTGGAGTGGTTTGCCATTTCCTTCCCCAGATCATTTGACAGATGAGGAAACTGAGGCAAACAAGATTGCCCAGGTTCCTATAGCTAGTAAGTATCTGAGACTGGATTTGACTTCCTGACTCCAGGCATTCTCTGCATTGCATCCCTAGCTGTCCTAATCATTAGGTAGGGTGACCATAAAGCACTCCAGTGAATGTAGGTGAATAGCTACATTACAAAGAGCTTATTCCAGGGGGTAATAGGAGTTGTAATAGCCAGACACCCTCTAGGGACCCAACTGTCCAGTGGGCTTTTAGTCAATAACAAAAAACAGCTACTTTATCCACTCATGTAATAATACACAGACCATTAAGAATAATAGAAAAATAGTGATATATCCCATGGCCAAATTTATTTGAATGCACTGAAAAAGATGAGAAAATAATAACATATTTTTATAGCATATTAAAGTTTAAAAACATTTTCTTCTTGTTAATCCTGCAGGACAGATAGTACAAATATCATTTTGCAGATCAGGAAACCAAGGCTTAAAGAGGTGGGGAACGAATTTAATAAGGGCCAGAATGAGGATTTGTGTTCATAGCATCTAAGACTTGGATTTGGAAGGATCCCCAGAGTTTAAAACTAACAGAAAAGATCAACATATAATTGGGAAATATTTAACAAAATAAAAATGCAATAAATGGATATTGTTGCATTTTACAACTAGTCTGCAGGCATTTTTATGTGTGGAGTAGTGGTTCCCTTTTCTATTTGAGTTAGATAACATTGATACTATAGCTCTACCACTAGGGAAGATGTAGGGACCTCAGGTTAAGTGACTTGTCCAAGGTCATATAGATGATGAGCAACAGAAGTGGGATTTGAACCTAGATTTCCGTACTCCAGAGTCAATATTCTTTCTATTGTATCACACTATACCTATAAATTAGACTGTTATTGAGTTGAACTTGTCTTTTTTCCTTTCTTCTTTCTTACACTAAGTTCAAGGTCAATTAGTCAACAATTATTTATTAAGAAATTAAATCCAATCTGTGATGTCATTGATCCTCTTTGAAAATGAAGTACAAGAA
This sequence comes from Myrmecobius fasciatus, assembly GCA_023553655.1. Lineage (NCBI taxonomy): Eukaryota > Metazoa > Chordata > Mammalia > Dasyuromorphia > Myrmecobiidae > Myrmecobius > Myrmecobius fasciatus. The sequence continues at coordinate 109,046 of JAJPUD010000205.1, read as the reverse complement.
AAACAAGAATGAAGTTTTTATTAGGTGTCAAGCATTATCTAAGTGCTGGTGATACAAAGAAAGGAAAGAATTTTCCCTGTCCTCAAGGAGCTTACATTCTAATCAGGGAGAAAAAATGTAAATAAATAGGTATAAACATGGTACTTATGACATAGCTAGAAATTAACCTTAGAAGGGAAGATATCAGTATCTGGAGGGACCAAGAAAGAATTCTTATGGAAGATGTTATTTGAGATGAATCTTGAAAGAAATCAGGGATTTTAAGATTTGGAGGTGAAGAAGTACAGTGTTTTAAGCACAGGACAGAGCTGGGACAGACACATAGAGATGGGAAGGAGTTTTGTGTTGAACTTGGAGTTAGCCTTCTGCTGTACTTGGCAGTGTCCATTCTCAAGAGAATAGTTACTGTTTACCTAGTCTGTTCTTTCTAAAAATGAGGTTGAAGAGGCATTAAATTAGGCAAATCTGATTTGTTTTCTCTTAGATAATTTTTCAGAAATTATATGGTATGAGATTCTTGTGCATTTCAAATGAAAATTTCTCTTCTATCCTAGACAAGGTACTTCACCTGTGTTTACCTCAGTTACCTCACCTGTAAAAATGGGATAATAATCATCTACCTCCCAGGCTTCTTGGGAAGGTCAATTGGGATGATATTTGTAAAATTTTAGCACAGTGCTTGACACATAGCAAGTGCTATATAAATGATTTATTTTCTTCTGGTTTTTTTTTTTTTTTTATTGCTCTCTGTATAGCTTTCCCTTCCATTGCCATTCCCCTTTTTATCTTTTTTGTATAATTAACCCTATTTCTTCTCCTCAACCTCTTATCTATGCACTGTGTCTGCAGAGGGCAGGGGAGCACCCATTTGAATTTCATCCTGTTCTAGAACACTCAGAAAAGGAAGAAGGGAAAGAGATTTTCTCCATAACTATCACGTCCCACAGGATTGTGGGATCTGCACCACTGTGTTAATTTTGGAGCTGTTTTTCTTCACTCTCACACCCTGTTCTGATTCAGAGTTTATCTGCTTTTCCCTTAATCTCCTGAATCACCCTAGAAACTGTGGGTGGAGAGGAGTAGAAGAGGAAGGAAGAGAAAGGGGTGGAACCTTTGCATACTAGTTTAGATGGTAGATGGAAGCAGCAGCTCATAGTTTCCAAAGAAGCTAATTTTTGGTGACAGTCACTTTGAGAAGAGTTTCCCTAAACTCGTTGCTCTTATATCAATTCTGGTGATCCTGCAAGAATTGGAGGTGTTGAGATTCACCAATCCCTATCTTTCCTAACCATACCCCCAGGGTTCTGCTGTTTTTGGCAAAGCCTTTATGTGAGACTAATCTCCTAGCTTCCAGTAGGGAGGGGAAAGCAGGACTCCATAAATTAATTCCAGCAAATAAGATTTTCTTCCAAGTATTTCCCTTTAGACCCTAGCTTTTGCAATTTCTTTTCTCTTTCAAGACTTCAGCCATTAAGCATTTATTTTGACCTAACATTACAGATATGAAAATATCAGTGGTAACTGTGATTTGTCCCTAAGTCTCCTAAGATTGGCTCTTGTTCCCTCACACAACTAAATAAAATTCTAACTAGTTAAGAGAACACAAATACTTATAATTCAGCATGGACAAGTGGGTAGAGAATTTATTTCTAAGCAGATATTTGGGTTCATCACAATCTTGGCAAGTCACTTACCTTCAGCTATCTAATACTATAAATTTCAGGACAGCTGCAGGTCTGCATTGATAGAGGGAATTACTTTTCTGGCAATCCCTTATGCCAGATCTCCATATACCCATATACAAATATGGATGTGTATCTGTATATGTGAAGAGGAAGGGAGCTCACAAAGTGGGAAAGAAATTGATTTAGAGTTAATGACTTTAGTAAGAAATGAGTTCAGCTTCTACTTCAGACATGTGACCTTGGAAAACTTCCCTTAGCCTTGACAAAATGAGGGTAATAATAGAACTTCCCTCACAGAGTTGTGGTAAGGATGTTGTTGTTTGTCCTTTGTTTTTAAAGTGGACCAATGACATCACAATGTTGGAGTAGATGATGGGTAATATCTTGACTTGGATTTGAGTAAGGTAGAATTGTATAAAGTCTTCAGCCTCACTCTCTCTTCCAGAATTATTGATGTCCAGTGACAATATAAAAGTCAGTATGATTGGCGATGGCCCAAGATGCAGTGGATGCCCTTTGTGTCTTTGATGACTGACCAAACTCTAAGCACTCTGCCACCATCACAGGTGTTGGAACAAATTGTTCTCATCTGTCCATTTTGCCAGGGAATCCTTCACATGCTTGGAATAGTCATCCCTCTAATGCACTGATGGATCCGAGGTCTGTTGGTTACCTACCTGGTGCAGTCCATCTATCAGGATGGTTTACCAGGATGTGGCTGTTGCATATACTACAGCTTCTTAGAGCCACAGGTGAGATTTGGGTGACCAACAGACACCAAAGGTGAATGAATTGCCCTGAAAAAGGCTTGGCAAGATCTCACACCAGAGATGCTCATATTCCCCAAACATTCCAGATGCTCCAATGAGATAATATACATAAAGTACTCTGTCAACCTTAAAGTGCTATGTCATTTTATTTCACAACTACTTTTATCTATTTATGTATAGAAAAAAAAGGTAGTGCGCATTTAGGGCTTACAAAATGTTCTCTTGAAAATAACCTTTTGCAGTAGAGAATAAAGTCTCAAACCCATTTTAGAGATGAAGCAACTGAGGCTTTATAGTGTAACTTATAGAGTGGCTGAGAATGGTCACAATAGAGAATGGCAGAAAACATAGTAACAGAGCCAGAAAATCAAACTGATTTTTCCTGACTCCAAGGTCAGTATTCTGTCTGTAGTAACACAACTTCCTCTTTCATGTTATAATTAAGAATTTTCCCACAAGTTGAATTTTCCATTAAAAATCAAAACTGGATCAAAAACTAAGAAACACAAAGACATTCCATGTATGTCCCATTTCCTGAAGATCTAAAGTGTGAATTTGAAAAGCTTCATGATATTTCTTTGGAGCCCTTACATATCATTGTTTATTTCTTTGTATGGGACACAGTCAAGCCAGCAGAAAACTAATGGAAGCAGATGGCTGAGGTCCTCAGAAGGAGTAAAAGATTCAAGAGAAAATAATCATCCTGAGATTTTTTCCTTCCTGAAACTAGATAGGTCAGGGGATTTTGAAATATAGGTCCTCCTCTATACATATATAGATGGATAATTATCTAGGGGGTTGATCAACATGATCATTTTACCTTTGAGAGTTTGAAAGTATCTCCCAGTAGAAGTTCTATGGATTAATTAGAGATAAATTGCTTGACTTGGCCTGTTGTGGGTTGGGGCTACCCTTTGTGCTAGGGCTGTTAAAAAAAAAAAGAGTTTTCATTAAAAATTGCCTTTTTTTCTCTTTTTAAAGATATCCCAGAAAGATGAACATAGGCAAGAGACCAGATACCTAAGGACAGGCTTTGGTCCCCTAGGACCAACCACCTACTCTAGCCCTAGAAATGGCAGTGTCACAATCTAAGGAGTAACAGCAATTGGTGCAATGGTGCAGTATTGAGACCTCAGGATCCTGGAACCCACCTTACAGTAAGTCCTAGGTAACCCCCAGGCCTAGCTGTAACCTCTGTAGGTCAAATCCCAAATGCCAAGTTTGGACCAAACTGGATCGGACTCCAAAGTGAAGGATAGAGCAGGGAAACAAAAATAGATATATCCTTTTCATATTTCCCCATTTCTATCTGTCTAAATCCTTCTTCTTCATCAAGGCTCACTTCTATCACGTAGTCTTTCTTGATTTCCTCCCGAAGTAATATAGCTTACATTTATTGGATGAAATTTTCAGGTTTTAATTTGTATTATTCGTTGGGTTCTTGTTTTATCTTCCCTATAAGTGGGTTGTGATGACCTTGAGGGAAAGAACGGGATCTTACTCAATGCTGTACACAGAGTCCTGGTTTTGGAGAAGAACTTAGTGGAAATTTATTGAACTAAATATTGCTTTTTTTAAAAAAGGGTTATCTCATGATTTTTCTTGCACAACAAGATAACATGTCGTAGATTTCCTGCCATCTAGGGGAGGGGAGGGGATTAGGGGGGAAAATTTTGTAATGAAAAGCTTTGTAAGGGTCATTGTTGAAGAATTACCCATACATATGTTTTACAAATAAAAAGCTTTAATAAAAAAAAAGGGTTATCTCTAGTATGAAGAATGTTGGAGAGTGTGAGCAAGTTGTAAGGCCGATGCAAACACTGGAACTAGCTGTAAAGACTCCTCAGCCACCCATAAAGGGGATTATACTTTTTAGTTCTGATACCTTCAGGGGACCAGGGATGATCTAAACTAACCCAAGTCTAAAACCAATCTGCTGGCTCTCCTGTGGACTAAGATCAAAACCGAACTCTTATTTGATTGGTTTAAGGCCAGAGCAGCTTCTCTTAGTATGGGAGGGGCACTTGATGGGCAGAAAGAGTCTGGCCCTTAAATTTTGCTCCATTCCATCCATCCATCTGTCTGTCCAGATAGGCATGTGTCTGCCTGTCAGTGCTTCACCTCCAGATGGGCTCCCTGTTTCTCATTTTTTCCCTTTTAAAATTCCAGAACCATGACGTGTCCTTCAGAAAGGAAGAATTATTTATGCCTGTGGCATAAATAAATCCAAGAATCATTTGCAATAACACCAAACACATACCTGCTTGACTGAGAGAACTCTGGGAATAAAGAAAAACAAAAACAAAACCCACACAGAATCAAAAAATGAAATGAATTTGGTGAAGAACATTGATATCATGTCATTGGATTTGGAAGAAAAAAGATGAAGGATGATTTCCTGGACTGACCTGGTTTTAGTGGTTTTCTTTTTGTTGGGGTAGGGGACATGCCTGTGGGCTTTCCTTTTTCTAAGAGTACTTAAAAAGGAAAAAAAATGCATACCCCAGGCTCTCCCTGTGTGGGAGAGAAAGGAGACACACACAGCAATGGAGGTTAGCCAGTGGGAGTGTTTGGAGGACCACCAGGGCAAGAGACAAAGGTATGCATGCAGAATGCTTTCATGTTGACTTCTTCTGTTCCAGGAACATTGCAGCTGCCAATCAATCTTGTCAGGGTTAATACAGGTTAATACAATTAGCACCCTTTGATTGAGAAGGAAACTAGAGACCTAAAAGATGTTTTTGCCTAACTTACTAGGTTTTACTTTGTTTAAGACCTGGGGTGAAAGGTGTTCTAGAAATGGAAAATAAATTAAAAAGTCAGGAATTTAGACCAAACTGCAAGATGGGGCAGGGATGACCTTGGGCCAAAGCATACATCTCAAGGGATCTCGGGAAATCCGTTCCTGGGCAGCTTTTTATTTCTCCTCACTTCCAATCTTATTCCCATCTTGTACTACCACCACCACTACTAAGGCTAGTGTGGGGTGTACAGGTTAAGTGTAAAAGAAGCATTTTGATTACTTAAAAAAATAAAAGGCACCTGATATTACCTTTACAAAGAATTGCCTACTAGGTATATCTGGATAGTTAACAATGCTCATGCTTTAAATGTTCTTGTTCAAAATAAACTTAGCCCGCACTCTTGCACTATTGCAAAAAACTAATGTTTCAACAAGCTCTTTTTTTTTTTAATTTTAGGCAAAGTTGGCTGAACTGAATTCAATTGAATAACAAAAATAAATTTCAACCTACTCCCCAATCCACAGAACTAGTAACTCTGAATTAGTAGGATCTGAATAAATGAAGTCTAACTATATTCCTCTTGTCACACAAGCTCTCCTCTCTTTTGAGTAATTTTAGGTTGCTCAATTTTGGAAGAAATTGATATGAGCATAAACATAAAATTCACTGTTTTAGTCCTGAGGTCACCATTACACATAATGTATTATGTTGTATGGAGATAAATTGAGGGTGATTTGGGAGTATCTTGAAATTCTGTCTCCTAACTCATTGTGTAATCCATAGAAGACACAATTAATCAGTCTCTGCCATGGCTGAAGAGGAAGAAGGAAGAAACCATCCAACCAAACAAGTTGGTCCTTTAACAACAACTACTGGACTCACTGACAAAACATTAGGGCCAGGAAACATTAGGACCTTTTAACCTAATCCTCAGTAAAGCCTATATTCAAAGATGTGTCAGAGTAAAATATACCAATATTTATGTCTCAAATAAATAGCACATATTTCCACGGAACAGTAGAGCTGAGAGGTACTTACAGATCAACTAGGCTAATGCCTTTATTACAGATTAATCTAGGGAACAGGTAGGAATGGAGAGAAGGGATCAAGCATTTATTAAGCCCCAACTATGTGCGAGACACTGTATTAAGTGCTTTGTAGATATTATTTCATTTGAATTTCACTACAACCTGGAAGATAGATATCATCACCTTTTTACAATTGAAGAGACTGAGGCAGACAAAGATTAAGTGAGTTGTCCAGGATCACTTAACTAGTAAGTATGTGAGGTTAGATTTGAATTCAAGTCTACACCCTGTTCCAGGCCCGGCCTAGAATGTCTTACTTAGTTACCTAATGAAGAAACTGTGACTTGTCCATGATTATGCAGCTAATTTATGTTAGGGGACTTCCTAGTCCAGTGCTCTTTCCCCTATACCACGGCATCTTCATTTCAAACTGAACCTAAGAATAATTCCAGAATGCCTGTTCCTCCTGGACCACCCAAGTCTTTTGCTATATTCTATATTTGCATAGGCTTGGTTGTTTTATGGGAGATTTGTATTTACATATTCCCTCTCTGCCAAGATGTTTAAAGACATGGCCTCATATTACCTCATTGCCTTTTCTAATTCATAAGCATTGATCATAAAATTTTAAGATCATAGATTTATAGGTAGAAAGAACCATAGAGATCATATATCTCAACCCCTTCATTTTACAAGTGGGGAAACTGAGGCACAGAGAGGCTTTTTTAAACTGATTTCCCAAGGTCACACAGAAAGTGAATAACTGGCCTCCTAGATAAAAGTTAGGGAAAAGTCAGTCCCATTGGAAGGTAGCTCATAGATCTACCATAATTTGACTATAAGTAGTTGATCTTAAAGCAGGACATCAATGCCTCCAAATTTCTTATGAACAAAACATAGCCTTATATTATGTGAGTTCCAAGAGGGCTTTGTTAATCACTCATGGAGGTTGCAAGCTTTTAGTGTGGATATGGCCATAAAAATGAATTGAAGATAAGGAGAAGTAAAGATGTTCCCTTTGTGTCCCTCACGGAAATCCTCCTGGCCTGGTTATCAGAGATGATGAATTTAAGCCCACAGAAATCCAAATGGATTTGACCCAGTATTGTGCTTTTACCAAAGGTGCTATCTGCTCTGTACTAAATCAACAGAATAATAATAACCACTTATATAACACTTTAGGATTTATGGAGCACTGTCCTTATAACATATGAAGTAGACAATACATATAATATTATTCCTCCCTCCTCCACTTTTTTTTTTTTTTTGGTCTAGACCTGTGATTGTGTAAACTTCTTTCATTTATGCAGGTTAGCAACTCATTTGTAACTTAGAGACTCACAGAGATGCCTGGGAGCACTGAGAAGTTAGTAGCAATAATGACAAATGACATTTACATATCATTTTAATGCTTGCAAGGCACTTTGCTTACATTAACTCCTTTAACTTAATATACAATAGTTGCACGACCACTATATGTCAGAGACAGCACTTGGAGCCAGTCTTCTTAACTCTGAAGTATGTTTTCTACTCATTACATTAGTCTCTCTCTCATTTAATAAAAACCACCTTAGAAATGGTGAAACAGAGAGAAAATGATAAAAGCCTAGAGAAATCCTCATGGATAATGACTGAATTATGTCTTCTGTTTGTCTTGACAGGCCTTTACTGATTATAGAGCAATTATAGTACTCTAAATTGGGAAGTTTGTGAAAAAGATGAGAAAGCCCAATAGACAATAATTTATCTATATCATTTATATCTGCAACTGTATCTGTAGCTATAGTTAGTTATTTCTCATTTTGACATTTTAGTAAATTTCTGCGTTAAAAACACAATTGTATCTATAGCCTGATTATTAATGGGAAAGATATTAATGTAAGTTCATGAGTTATAGGGTTAGAAGTAGTCACTCATAGGGTACCCTAGAATCTAAAATATCAGTCACTCTCTGAGGAACCAGCTCGTCACTGAAATGTACCAACGTGGGAGTATATGCCAAGTAATATGCTGCAAATGTATTTCCTCAGAGACTTTTAGTTCTGATTGAAGATTTTAAATTGAAAATGGAGGCTGAGAGAGAAGATTGATCATATTTCTATCAAGTCAGAGGCCACATAGTTCTAAAAGAGGAAAAAGAATACCAGTGCAGAGGATAAGAACTTCTCAGGAAAAAAAATCTAAGAAGAATGGAAACAAAAAACTCCAAATCATTTAAGAAAAATATGGGTGAACTAGAGATCTGAAAACAAAAAGTAATTTAATCTCATTGATGTAGTAAATGACTTTTGACTAAATATGGTTATGGAAGGAAATGCCTTATTTAAAAGGAAAAGATTAGATTAAAAGGCAGCAGAATAGCATTGATTACATATACAATTGTATTTGGGAGAAGGGAAGAGGAGAAATTGATCAATAGATTTGGATCAATTAATTTCTCCCAGCTCAGCAGATCAAATTACAGAAAAGGGCTAATTAAAGAAACAGGGCAACTGGGTAGGGCCTGGAGTCAAGAAGACCTCAGTTCAAATCTAGGCTCAGACACTTATTAGCTGTGTGACCCTGGACAAATCACTTCGCCCTATCTACCTCAGTTTCCCCATCTATAAAATGAACCACAGAAGAAAATGGCAAGCCACTCTAGTATCTTTACCAAGAAAACTCCAAAGGAGGTCGTAAAAGTTGGACATAACTAAAATGATTGAACAAAGAGAAACAATTAAGCTTCCTCTTGAGCTCAGTGCTTTCTCTCTATTATCATCCATCTAGTCTTTATATACCTTGTATGTACATACTTCATATAGCTATTCCATTTTTATGTAATTTATTCCTTTTAAATATGGAATATCATCTTAGAGTGCTGGACTTGGAAGCATAGGGCCTGAGTTAAAATTACTGCTTTGTCATTTATTACCTGTGTGGCTCTAGGAAAGTAATTAAATATCTTAAGCCTTAGTTTCCTCATCTATAGAATAATGTTGGATGAGATGATCTTGAAAGCTCCCTCCAGTTTTAAATCTGTGATGCTACGATTTAAGGCCATGTTCTAATCATGGATTAAATCCAGAAGTATTCTGGGCCTAGCCTGAACTGGCTGTTGAGATCTGACTGTTAAATTTGCAGTATGATTATTTATACCTTGGAAATCGGGAAAGTTACAAATCAAGGCTTGATTTATTGTTTTGTTGATTATCTAGAACTAAGAAAGTGATAGAGAAATTGTTAATAAAGCAGATTTAACTTAAAAGAGTGTAGTGTGATTTTTTTTTCCACAAAGAACTGATTGTTAAACATTTACCAAATGGTTACATTCCATTGAATCCCAATACATAGGAAACCATTTTTGCCTGTTTCCTGTTTACATTCTAGTTTTTATTTTCCATTATTCATATCCTCTACATTTATATATAGACATCAGAAGTTACCAGTATTATTCCAGAAATTGTCTCTTATGAATTACTAAACACATTCACTACTCTTCATCTCACATTGCTGCCTCTATGAGAAATCTTTTATTCACTTTTAGATTACTTGAATTAAAACTTTGGTCAAACCCTATCCCTTTCCTTCAGTCCAGGCTTCAGCTTAGTCCCTTTATCTATATCACCTTATTGCTGAAATAGGTTTTGAATAGCTCAGCCAAAGCTAATACACCATCTTAAGTAATCCCAATCAGAACTTTCTTTGCCATGGGACAGGAAGATTGTTGCCAAAAAAAGTGTATCCCTCTCTAATAAAGATGTATTCATTTGTATCCCAAAACTTGCAGGTATTACAGTAGATCAATGTCTTTCTTCTCTGTTGTCTGTAGAAAACAAAAGGTATTCATCAAGCTACATAATGGTTAATCAATTGTAAAGTGGTCCTGGTGGAGAACACAAGGAATCTGGGATGTGGGCTGTCTGTGGGTCCATGTCTACTTTCTATATCCCTGGAGCCTGTGAAAGGGTAGCTGCCCTCACATCTCTGTGCTGGATCAAGAAAGATGCTACTTCAATGAGAGAAACTCTGTCAACATTAGAATTGCATGTCACTGGACACTTGGTGGTGGTCCAGGGATCCTGACCCTGGCAGGCTAACAAACAGCAAGAAGATTAAGCTATCTCAAAATTGTTGCTTCTCTGCTAATAGCCAAGGCCAAAAGTCATCTTATTTTGAAATAGAGTGAAAGTCATTGGAATACACATTAGGAGACCAGAGTTCTACATTTTCAAATCTAAACTAAACCCAGATTAATCAGACCAACCACTCTTGTCACTCCAGTCTTTTTCCAAACATTTCCTTTGAGTCAAGGCACTTACAGAGCACCAAGCTGAAGGGTTATCAATGAGTAGTCACCCTTTGCTGCTACCCAGATCCATAACCCACTTGAGTTTATCAACTCTGACTTCTGCAGCTACCACTGCTGGTGCTGCTAATTTCTAAGAGATATCTAAGAGACCTAGAAAAGATCTGGGGAGGAAGCTCAGTCTAGTAAGAGGCACAGTGAAAATGTGAGCAGCTTTCATAATGATTGCACCACTAGGTAATTTTGAACCATAGTCATGATTCTCCAGGTTCCCCACTGCCTAGGCCTGCTAGCATCTTACTTTTTTTCTTAATTGAAGCTTTTTATTTTCAAAACATATGCATGGATGATTTTTCAACATTAACCCTTGCAAAACCTTGTGCTCCAATTTTTCCCCTTCCCCCATCCTCTAGATGACAAGTAATATGTTAAATATGGTAAATATATATATATATATATA
>JAJPUD010000205.1:15388-98061 GCA_023553655.1 Myrmecobius fasciatus | reverse complement strand
ATGACAAGTAATATGTTAAATATGGTAAATATATATATATATATATATATATATAGCATCTTACTCTTTTTCTTAATTAAAGCTTTTTATTTTCAAAACATGCATGGATGATTTTTCAACATTAACCCTTGCAAAACCTTGTGTTTCAATTTTCCCCTTCCCCCAACCTCTAGATGATAAGTAGTATGTTAAATATGGTAATATATATATATATGTACATATATATATATATATATATATATATATATATAGCATCTTGCTCTTTAAGCTGGTTCAGGCATCCTATAAATTAAATGCTTATAGTCTATCTTGGACAAAGATGAAGAATGGGGAATTTTGACTTTGATACCAAACATCATAATTTGGGAATTTCTACATCCAACAACTATTATATGGATAAAAACCACTGAGTTAACATATGAAATATACATGTCCATAGATATAGGAGGGTGGCAATCCTTACCTTCTCATGGCAAACAAAGAGGAAGTACCAACACAGCTTCTTTTTTAAAAAACTTAATATCATATTCAGGGGAAATAGTGTTCTGTCAGCCTTCCAAAGGATGTGAGATATTGGGAGGAATAGAGAAAAAAACTGGAAAGCAGATGCTTCACACACTGGAATGATTCCCCTTCTATTCCTATTATAAGAAAGCTGATATTTCAGTCAAGAACTACTACCTGAATTATTGAATGGAATGGGAATGTCTTATTTAGCTCATACTATGGGATAGATTCTATAAGTATTAGGGACATAAATACAAAAAGCAAGATAGCTACTGTTCTCAGAAGCTTACATTTTAATAATGAGAGATAACAACATATAAAAGGGAATGAAGACCAGAGAAGAGTATTATAGTGCTGAATGTGATAGAGAATGGAAGGAAGGAAGCAAAAAAGAAAGGAAAAAAGGAACAAGCATTTATTAATACATTAAGTACATAGCAAGTGCAAGAACTGTGCTAAGCACTTTACATATTATCTCATTTTATCCTGACAATAACCCTGGGAGGTAGGCACTATTATCCCAATTTTACAGTTGAAGAAACTGAAGTAAATGGAGGTTAAGTGACTTGCCTGAGATTACATAGCTAGTAAATGTCTGAGGCCAGATTTTAACTAATGTCTTTCTGACTCAGGCTCAATACTCTACCCCCTGTACCACTTACCTGCCTCAGTGAATGGTAGGTAAAACCAGAGGGAAATCAATTGTTAGGCCCTTTGTAAATGCAATGATCACATCGATTTAATTATCATTCCCAGAACAGAAGGTAGAGTCAGAGAGGAGAATGCTACCAGTGGAGCAGCAGAACAAATAACAAGAAGATGATGAAAATGGATGGTAGAAATGTGGTCTAGTAGTCTGAGGAGTATATTAGAAAAAATGTACACAGCAAGTTTGTGCTCATTGATTCACTAGTTAAAACAAGTCTGTCCCAGAACAGTAATTCCAAAGATTATTAGTTTATATCATCCAGGATGCTGTTTCTGGAGATTTGGTAATCCTGAGAGAACAGCAGGAGGGCTGGCAAGAAGCTGGCCAGGGTAAATGACTATAAGCAAGATTATAGCAACTTTCACTTTATTGGTCTCCCTCTCTCTAGCTTTTTCTGTTTCTAACCCATTTTAAATGCAACTGTTTGAATTATTTTTCTCTAATACAATTTTCATACTATTATCTCCCTGCTTAACAGCATATTGTGGTACCCTGTTGCCTCTCAGGTTAAATCAAAATGTCTAGCTCTCTTTTCCCTATTTTTATTGTCCTCTCTCCCTTCCCAATTGATCTTTTGTTTTCTTTCTTTTTCTAAGCCCAGGTCAGAGAATAGAATTTCTGAATAAATACTTTTTCTGATTATATTTATCCTTAGTTTAAGAATTCCCAAGACACCCAGAGTCCTCTGCTCCTTATACAATTGAAATGGTTTCTTTTATTACTCTTCAGTCCTTTAGCTGCAAAAATATCTTTCCATGAAAGTAGATGATTTGTCCTCTTTCTTTTTAAAAAAAACTGTACATGTTCAAGCCATTCTCCAATCGATAAATGGTCAAAGGATATGAACAGACAATTTTCAGAGGATGAAATTAAAACCATCTCTAGTCATATGAAAAGTTGCTCCAAATCACTATTGATCAGAGAAATGCAAGTTAAGACAACCCTGAGGTACCACTTCACACCTGTCAGATTGGCTAAAATGACAGGAAAAGATAATGATGAATGTTGGAGGGGATGTGGTAAGGCTGGGACACTGATACATTGTTGGTGGAGCTGTGAATAGATCCAGCCATTCTGGAGAGCAATTTGGAGCTATGCTCAAAAAGTTATCAAATTGGGCATACCCTTTGACCCAGCAGTGTTTCTTTTGGGCTTATATCCCAAAGAAATCATAAAGGAAGGAAAGGGCCCCACATGTGCAAGAATGTTTGTGGCAGCCCTTTTTGTAGTGGCTAGAAACTGGAAACTGAATGGATGTCCTTCAATTGGAGAATGGCTGAATGAATTATGGTATATGAATATTATGGAATATTATTGTTCTATAAGAAATGACTAGCAGGATGATTTCAGAGAGGCCTGGAGAGACTTGCATGAACTGATGCTGAGTAAAACGAGCAGAACCAGGAGATCATTATACACAGGAACAACAATACTATATGGTGATCAATTCTGATGGACATGGCTCTCTTCAACAATGAAATGTTTCAAACCACTTCCAATTGTTCACTGAAGAAAGCCATATACACCCAGAGAGAGGGATGTGAAATGTGGACCACAACATAACATTCTCATACTCTTGATTGATGTTTGCTTGCATTGTGTTTCCTTTATCTGATTTTTCTTTCTTGTAGATATGATTTTTCTTACACAACAATGATAAGTATGGAAATATGTATACATATATTCGATTTGTCAACTATTTTAACATAATTAACATGTAGTGGATATCCTGCCATCTAGGGGAGGGGTGAGGAGTAGGGAGGAAAAATTTGTAACAGAAAGCTTTGTAAGGGTTAATGTTGAAGAATTACCCATACATATGTTTTGCAAATAAAATAATTAAAAAAAACCTGTAATCGTAAGGAAATCACCCTTTCATAAAAGGTTCAGTGCCCAAATCCTCAAATTCTTGAGGACTTTTGTTTTATAAAGTGTTATTTTCTTTGGGTTTTTTTTGTCTTCTTTACCAGTTCATTGACTTGTTTTTCATAATTTTCATGCATCACTCTCATTTCTCTTCCTGATTTTTCCTCTACCTCTCTCTCTTACTTGACTTTCAAAACATTTTTTTTAGTTCTTCCATGATCTGAGACCAATTCATATTTTTCTTGGAGACTTGGGATGTAAGAGTTTCAACTTTGTTATCTTCTTCTGAGTGTGTGTTTTGATCTTCCTTGTCTGACCTTGTCTGACCACTATGGTCAGAATTATTTTCTATTATTTGCTAATTTCCCCAACCTATTTCTTGGCTTTTAACTTTTTTGTTAAAATAGGTGGAGTATGCACTCTCAAACTTCAGGGGTTTTGTTCAGTTGTTTTCAGAAATATTCTAGGGACCTGTAAGTTTTCAGTTCTTCCAAGGTGGTATGATCTAAGGAAAGGTATGTTTATTACTCTCCTGGTCTGTGAGTGACCACAAGCATTCTTTTCTGCCCTGGAACTGTGAGAAGGGTCCCTACATCACTATTCCCCTGGTCACAAGCTCTGGTGTGTGATGTTCCTCCTTGCTCTGGGATCGCCATCCAGGATTGTGACCTTGATCAAAGTATGGGCAAAGCAACAGAATTCTGTCTCACACTAGCAAAGAGACCATCGTAATCTCCTTCTGATCAGTTATTTGACCCTCTTATTATCTGTGAGATGAAAGCTCTGGAAGCGGTTGCTACTGTTGCTGATTTAATAATCCCCATATATGTTCCTGGTTTGTTGAGGCTGGAATTGTTCTGGTATTGTCTGCACTGAACTGTGTTCCACTCTCATCCAGATGTGGTAGACTTTTCCTACTGACCTAAGTTGTCTTTGGCTGGAAAATTATTTCATCCTGTCCTTTTGTGGGTTCTGCTGCTCCAGGCATTTTTTTTTTGGCATTATTTAAAGGTGTTTCGGGAGAACTCAGGCAAGTCATTGGCTTTTTCTCTCTCATCTGTTCTTTTCTGTGGCTAAACTTCTTTTTTCCTTCCCATTTTTAATAGTTTTTTTTAACCAAATATATGCAAAGATAGTTTTCAATATTCACTTTTGCAAAACCTTGTTCCAACTCTTTCTCCCTTCCTCCTTCTACCCCTTCCCACAGACAATAAGCAATCCAATATAGGTAAACATGTGCAAATCTTTTTTTTTAATTAAAACTTTTTATTTTCAAAACATATGCACAGATGATTTTTCAACATTGATCCTTGCATAGCCTTATGTTCCAAATTTTCCACTCCTTCCCCCTACCTCCTCCTGTAGATGACAAGTAATCCAATATATCTTATACATGTTAAAATATTTTAAATTCAATATATGTAAACATATTTGTACAATTATCTTGCTATGTGCAAATCTTCTAAACATATTTCCATATTTGTCATACATACAAGAAAAATCAAATCAAAAGGTGAAAGAAAGAAAAAATATGAGGAAAAAAAAAAGCAAAAACAACAACAAAAATAAGGTGAAAATATTATGCTTTGATCCATATTCAGTCTCCATAGTTCTCCCTGTGGATGCAATGGCTCCTCCCATCACAAATCTATTGGAATTATGTAGCTAAATTTCTTGAGAAGGTTATCTACTATTGATGCTTTCACTTCTTTTCTTTCACCCTCTTTGTAACTCTCTGTAATCTGACTTCTAACAATAATTCAACTGAAAATGCTCTCTCTATAGTTATCAATGATCTTTTATTTTCTATTAATGGCCTTTCTTTAATTCTTATTTTTCTTTACCTCTCTGCAACCTCTGACGTTATTAATAACTCTTTTTCTCAGTGATGCTCTCTTTTCTCTAGGCTTTCATGAACACTGCTCTCTCCTGGCTGTCCTTCTATCTATATGACCACTTTTGAATCTTTTACTATATTTTCATTCAGGTCAGGCCTACTACTATGAGGTTCCACAGGCTCTTTCCTGGGTTCTTTTTGCTTTACCCTCTATACTATTTCATTTGGTGATCTCATCAATTCCTATGGATTCAATAATCATTTCCATATAGATAACACACAACTCTATTTATTTAGTCCTAATTTCTCTCTTGAACTTCAGTCTCATATCACGAGCTGTCTATTGGACATTTGGAACTAGATGTCTTGCAAATATCTCAAGTGTGAAAAATATTCCAAATTGAACTCTATTTCTCCCCTCCTTGATTCTTCCCTTTCTAATTTCTCTTTTATTAGTGAGGATACCAACTTCCTCCCAGTCAACCAGGCTCACAATCTAGGTGCCATCCCCAACTTCTTAACTCTCTCTGTAACCCTCTCCCCCCATATTTAATTAGTTACCAAGTCTTATTGTTTCTCCTTCTTAATATCTCTCATATATTCCCTACTTCTCTCCTCTGACACTAGTATGGGTCTATTCTAGTTATTCCCCTAGTGTAAGCCATTACTACTTCCCACTACTACTATTGCAATTGCTTTTTAATTGGAATTTCTGCTTCTAACCCATTCTCCACTTACTTAATGAGGGGATCTTCTTGAAATACAGGATTGACTGTACCACCCCTCTACTCAATTACCTCCAGTAGTTCCCTATTATTTTCAGAATCAAATATAAAATTCTGTTTGTCTTTTAAAACCCTTCACAAATTGGGTGCTTTCTACCTCTCCAATCTTCTTACAGCTTATTCCTGGGCCACATACTCTGTTAAGCGCTTAGGTTACACTGGCCTTCTTGTTGTTCCTTGGTCAAGACAGTTATCTCCTAAATTTGTGTATTTCCACTGTCTATGCTTCATCCTTGGAATTCTATCCCTCTTTGTTTCCACCTCTTGGATTCCTTAAAGATTTATTAAATTAAAGACCTACATTTTTTTAAAATGCCAGTCTTTTTTAATTTTAATGCCTTTACTCAGATTATTTGCAATTTGTCCTGTATATATCCTGTTTTTACATAATTATTTTGGGTTATCTCCCCTATTAAACTATTAATTGCTTTGGAGTTGGGGCTGAATTTGTTTTTGTCTTTCTTTGTATCTCTTGTATTTGGCACATAGTAGGTACTTAATAAATACTTATTGACTTGATTAAAATGCTATAGACAACCCTTGTGAGGTAGAAAATGCTCAAGAATGAAATAAATAAAATGAAACAATTCCCACGAGAAGGAAAAATGAAATTTGTCTGAAAAGACCCGTGTGGAACTATAGAGAATACACCCATAAACTTAGATTTCTTTCTTTTTTTTTTTTTTTTTGCTTTTTGCTGAGGCAATTGAGTTTAAGTGACTTGCCCAGGGTCACACAGCTAGGGAATGTTAAGTGTCTGAGACCAGATTTGAACTCAGGTCTTCCTGACTTCATGGCTGGTGCTCTATCCACTGCGCCACCTAGCTGCCCCAAACTTAGATTTCTAAAAGAAATATATAGAAAATGTCAGCAAGTCTAAGGTTCAATGTATAATGGACCTATAAAATACTGTTGAGTATGCTAAAGCTCAGAATGGATTAAAGATGTCAGTGGAAGATAAAAAAAGCCAAAGGGCTGGGAATTGTGGTTTTTTTAAAGGAAATATTAGGAGAAAGAACAAAGGGAAACCAACAAGGGGATAGGATCTTTGCTTGGGAAGAGATGGGACAATAATGACTGACAACGGAGAGAAGGCAGAGATACTCATTTCTGGCTTTTGTTTTTTGTTTGTTTGTCAGTTTTTTGTTTGTTTTTATCCAAGGAGAATAAACAAAAATGACAGAATTAAAAAATGCTAGCAGAGAGTTTTTATATGAGATAAGTAAGGATCTAGTAAGAGAGAACTCAACTTGAGGAATTCAAGTCATCTGACCCAGAAAAACTGGAGCTTTGAGTACTGAAGAACTGAAGTTTTTTTTTCCTGAGGCAATTGGGGTTAAGTGACTTGCCCAAGGTCACACAGCTAGGAAGGGTTAAGTGTCTGAGGCCAGATTTGAACTCAGGTCCTCCTGACTTCCAAGGCTGGTGCTTTATCCACTGTACCACCTAGCTGCCCCTAGAACTGAAGTTTTAATTGCTAAACCACTGTCAGTAATATTGGGACAATAATGGAAAATAGGAGGGATTCCAGAAGAATATAGATGGATAAATGTTGCCATGATTTTTCAAAAAAGGGAAGAAAAAAGAGTCTGGAAACTATAGATTGATGAGCTTGATTTCAATTCCTATGGAAATTCTGGAAAAGATAGTGAAAATGATGGTTGGCATATATCTAAAAAAGGGAACAGGTACTTACAAAGAGCCAGCCTGGTTTCACTAACCACAGTTCACACTACATTAATCTTTTTTCTTTTCTGATAGATTTAGACCCATAGATGTTAGGAATATGATGGCTTTGATTCACTAAGATTTTTAGCAAAGTTTTTGATAAGGTATATCATACTATCTTGTGAAGAAATAAATATATATATATGTATATACACACATATTTATATCTATCTGTATGCATTTTTCTCTCTGTTTCTCTGCTTCTCTCTCTATCTCTGTCTCTGTCTCTCTCTCTCTCTCTATACATATATATATATATATATATATGGAAAAGGAGGTCAGTCATTTAATGTAACAAATATCAGGAATTGCAAATGAACAGTCTGAGTTGTGCTTTAGTTGTTGCTGTTCAGTTGTTTTCAGTTGTCTTACTCTTTGTGATCCCATTTGGAGTTTTCTTGGCAAAGATACTAGAGCAGCTTGCCATTAACATCTCCAGCTCATTTTATAGATGAGGAAAGTGAGGCAAATAGGGTTAAGTGACTTGCTCAAGGTCACAAAGCTACTAAGTGTCTGAGATTGGAATAGCTTTCTACTGAACCAACTAGCTGGCAATTGCTAGTACCTTATTCTGTGAGGTTAACCTTTATCCACTTTGGGTGTATCATATAAATATGAATCTCCTATTAGAACATAATTTTGCTGCATAGTACACAAAGGACATTACATTCTCCATCATATTTGATCCTCATAACAACCCTGTAATTATTGTGCAGATACAGACAATGAGGTGTGGAGAGATTAAGAAATTGTATACAGTTAACTATACATATATTCGATTTCTTAAGTATGCTAACATAATTATCATGTAGTGGATATCCTGCTATCTAGGTGAGGGGTGGGGAGTAGGGGGAAAAATTTGTAACAGAAAGCTTTGTAAGGGTTAATGTTTAGGAATTACCCATACATATGTTTTGCAAATAAAAATAAAATAAAATAAAATAAAAAGTTCCCAATAAAAGAAGCATCTGTGTTAGACTGCTATTGTGAAAAAAAAAAAGAAATTGTATACAGTTAATGACAAAACTGGGACCTGAATACAAGTCTTGATTGAGAAGAATGGTTTTAAAAAGGAGGAGAAACATATTAAAATGAATAGATTTGGTATCAGGTAGATCAAAGTAGAAGGAAAATAATACACAGAGGAGGGACTTGGTGTCGTGGAAAAAGGAAAGTGTGCTGGATATGGAGTAGAGAACCTGAGTTTGAATCCTGACTGTCACTTACTGGCAGTGTGACTTTGGGAACATCACTTAGACTCTCTGGTCTCCAATTTCCTTACCTGTAAAATAAAGGGGGAATGGACTAAATGCCTTTCAAAGTCCCTTCTAGTATTAACTCAATAATACTATTAGATAATGATCCAAGAAACCTGCGTTTTAGTCTTGTTTCTACCATTAATTAGCTATGTGACTACAACTAAGACATTTACCCTCTTGGGTCTTAGGTGACAATTGTAAAATGAATAAATGTTTGTTGAATCAATTAAAAAAAAAAGAATGTAAGCTTGTCGGGTCAGGAATTGTTTTTACTTTTACTATGCATCCACAGCAGCTAGTATGGCACATAGTGCATAAGTGCTGAATAAATACTGTTGTTTAATTCTTTTTTTCCCTAATAACCATAGTTTTAAGAGGACATTGACAAATTGAAGAGTGTCAAGAGAACAAGCAAGATGTCATATGAGAATTGGTTAAAGGATGTGAGAACGCCTTGCTATATGAAAGAAGGGTTAAATTTGGTTTTTTGACCCCTGAAAGTAGAAGCATGTGCAATTAGTGGAAATTACACAGAAGTAAATGTAGGCTCGAAGTCAAGAAGAACTTCCTAACCATAAGAATTCTCCAAAAATGGAATTCACCACGACTTTGGTGGACTTTCTCCTCTTTTTTTCACAAAAAAGTTATTTTTCAGGTTATTATATGGGGTTTTCTTTTATGTATGGGTTAGACAAAGGCTTCTTAAACTTTTTCCACTCTCAACCCCTATTTACCCCCCAAATTTTTTACATGATCTCAAGTATATAGCATGAAAAATTGCAATATAAATGAAATATTTACTGATAATAAATCACAATGTTAACTCTCTAAAAAAAAAATATAAATAAATAAATAAATAAATAAATAAATCACAATGTTGTGTCACTCCACATTATTACATGATCCCATATGGTATTGTGACCCACAGTTTATTTAGAAGCTTTGGGTTAAAATATTTGGCTCTACTTAAATTTATCTCTATTAAAGGGAATTAGGTCAACAAAGAATGGAAAGAGTATCATCTTTAGAGTCAGAACTCTCTGCTCTGCTACTTGTTTGACCTTGGGCAAGTCTACTAATATTGCTGAGCCACAGTTTCCTCACTTGGAAAATTAGGAATTTGAACTATGTTCCAACTCAAAATCTTGTTATTTAGTTAATGTCAATTAAATAAATCAGGAGCACGAGGAAGGTATGAGTATTTAGCTAGGATCAATCCACAAATTGATTGATGAAAAGCCATAAAGAGAGGATGTTAACTTCAGGTCAATAAGATAACTCAGAGTTCAACACATAAGGGACCTTACAAGAGAGTTAGGGCAAGGGACACAGAACAAATCAGCTGGACTTGGTCATTGGAGGACATTAAATTTTAAGAGGGAAAATTTAAAATTGCTATCTTTACATTGTTTTTACGTATATTTCATATTTCAAGATATCCACCTCTTACAAAAAAGTTTTTCAATATTTTTTTATTTTTATTCTGAACTTAACATACATCAAATATAATGAACATTTATATGTACATAGTAGAAAATAAAATGAACATTGCGCAGGAAACTTCAGGTCTTTAGTATGTATAGCTTGCTTAATCCTATAAGTTTCATAGACTAGGTTTCAAGGCTTCCCAACTTGTTTGATCTTCCTTCTGTTCTTTTCTCTCCAGTAAAGATGCCTCATCGACATCCTTTTGAAAGAGTTTTCTTTTACAAGTACAACTATGAACTCCTTCAGACAAAGACTATCTTTTGCCTTTCTTTGTATTCTCAGCACTTAGCACAGTGACTGGCATATGATAGACATTTATTAACTTTCATTGATTTGACTTGATTTGGAATACATCAGTGGGACAAGCATGAGAGGAGAGTGTATGGCTCAGACTTAGGGTTATGGAGGGAACTTTGTGGCAAGGTTAATTCTTGGCAATACTGTGAAGTTCACAAAGTATATCTTTAATCTTCTCATTTGTTTTTTTCCTTTTGATGAAATTTTCTTATTCCCAGGTTGTCTAGGATTTTCCAGTTTCATGTTCTCTCCTTCTCAGATCATTTATCCATGATGATATTGAAATGAATCATGATAACTTGTAATGTGGGCACTTCCAATATCAACTCCTATGAAAGATTTTTTAAAAATTCAATAAAACTAACCATCTTATCAATCAAATTTGACATTACATGAAATGCTCAACATCCAAGAATCATCTTGCAAAGATAGGAAAGTGTTTTCTCATAACTATTCTTTGGGGACTAGAGTGGGCATTATAATTTCACAGCAATCAGGATTTATTGTTTTGTTGTTCTTTCCATTTATATTTCTATAGTAGTGATGTATATGGTTTTTCTCATCATAATGACTTTGCTTTGCATCATTTCATATGCCATCCCAAGCTTGTCTGTGTTTTTCAGTAATCATTTCTTATAGCATAATATTATTTTACTATATTCATGAACTGATTCTTTTATCCATTCCCCAATCAATAGCTATCTACTTGTTTCCATTTTTTTTGCTACTACAAAAAGTATTATTATAACATTAATATTTGGGTTTATATGAAAGATCTTTTTTAAAAAAAGAAAAAAGAGAGAGAGAGAGAGAGAATTGACAGCCTTTGTGCATTACAGTTAGTAGTGGGATCTGTGAGTCAAAGGGTATGAATATTTTAAAATATCAGCTCTTATATGTATTTTTGTCTTCATCTTTCCAAACTTCCAACTAGAGTGGATATCCTACAGAATAGTTTGGACTTCAATGATAAAATAGTATGCTTTTTATAAAGAAATTGAAGGGAAAAGCAATTTGGTTAAATGGAGCTTATAGTTGCTAGGTCAAAAAACAAAAAGTCTGAGAGAATTAAGTTTATCCCTGAAAAAACAGTTGAGGGGGATGGGTTGGGAATTAAGAATAACTAGGAACTATCTACACCAAAAGGGAACTAGAACTGGAGATGTGGTCTATAGTAGACGCCTCGGTTTACCTTGGCCCAATCCCAGCCTAATGTGGTCTGAGCAAGACAGAAATAACTACTAAAGTCTCTGTGTGGTAGGTGGGAAGTGACTGCTCTTTTGAGACAGACTTCGGAAATTAGACTTCCTGCTTTTCTGTGGTGGGATCCATCCATTGGAAGTGCTGCTTTTCCAGAATTCAATCTCTCCTGCCAAGAAATACTGGAGCTAGGCAGCCACATGTCTTTGAACAGGTGCCCAAGTTGGGCAGGGAAGGACCACAGAATATATGATGTGGGCGCCCTTATAGCTTAGGCTGGAGGGAGCACAAGTAGGGCAAATTTAATGTGGAAGAGGAATGTAGGGATTCAAGACTTGGCAGGCAGAGAGAAGTCCTTGTAGACATTCCATGGTCATGTTCTGGGATCCAGATATTTTAGGCTAGAGTGAGTGGCTTTCCTGATTTAAACAGGAGTCATCAGACCCTGCATAAACCTTGGCTCATTCTCTGATATGATTATGGGTAGATTAGAGGAAATGATGAGGGTGGATGCCTCTGGTGTTTTCTTACTCCAAACGATGGATAACCCTGTAACTGGAGAGGAAAACTTATTTTGATGGAGAAAGATTTGGATGCAATCTACAATGAGATTAGAATTTCTGACCAAAGCACGTATCGATTTCATAGTAATTTCTCCAAGTTTATTCTACTCAGTTTATTAAATTAAGTATAAAAGAGACAGAAATGTGACCAGAAGGTGACCTGTGAATGTGAGATAGTGTAGATTTTATTCCTGTAAAGTCTTGATAGGGATGAGAGAAAGGATGGTTTCTTTGACCTTTAATTGAATTAGCTATGATTTCTGCTATAGATTAGACTATTTTCAAATAGAACACAGAGTCTAAATAGGAGAATCTGGTAAAAGAAGCAATTTGGCAAGATGAAAAGAACCTGAGATTTGGAGTTTAAGAATTTGAGTTCAAACTTAGCCTCTATCTCTTACTACATGTGTGACCTTGAGCAAGTCACTTAAACTGTCTGTAAATCAATTTCCTTATTTATAAAATAAGACTACATGGCCTTTTAGCTCTAAATCTATGATATAATTTCTCTATAATTTCCAGAATTACACATGTTATAAGAGCACTGAATTTGAAGTCAAGGAGCCAGACTGTGTTAGATAACTAGCTGTGTGATACTAGGCAAGACACTAAATCCTTCTGATTCAGTTTTCTTCTCTGCAAAATAATTTTGAGGTCCTTTCTAGAAGTACATTAATGATTCCATGTCTCCTACCTGTGTGACTTTGGGCAAGTCCCTGGGCCTCAGTTTTCCCAAATATAAAATCATAGAATTAGATCAAGTGGCTTTTTAGGTCTCTTTCAACTATAGAGTAATGAGCCTATAATCTTAGGTTTCATGTCCCCACCTAGATGATAACCTCATAAGCAGCAGAAACTATGATTTATATTTCTTTGGTATCCATTTGAAAACTGTGCTATTATTACTATGCTATAAAACATTTCATAATTGCAAACCTAGATAAATAAATGCAAGAAAAGTCATTACTCTTGGTGAAAAAGTGATCTAAATCAGTCATCAGAGAGAACCTATGAGAGGGAGCATGGCTGATTTCCTGATCAATATCTGAGCTCAGGATATATCAGTCATCAGATATCTTCAAATGAAAGGTATTCCTCAGAGTAAGAAACAGTAATTTAATGGGAGGTATTTCAAACTTTGAAATACAAAGAGATACTAATCTGAATTTGGCTGCTGGGAGATGCTGATGTAACACGGTCAAGGATAGAGGTGATTACAAAAGGACTAGGCACAGGTATTAATTCAAACTAGTATAGGATCCTCAGAAATGCACTGAGTTGAGACCCAGAGAACTCAAGATTATATCTTGTCTCTCTTATCTTCTAACTTTGTGATCTTGGAAAAGTCATTTGAGTTCATTAAACCTTAGTTCCTTGCTTATTAACTGGAAGCAATAATCACTGCCTAATCCTCAAGGTAGCTGTGAAGACCACATGAGGTATAGGATATTTGTTAAATATTCCTTGTTCCTTTAACTGGTTTTCATCTGGTATGAGATTAAAGGTTTTCCAGGATTCAGGTTGTTCTTTTCTGCATATTCTCTAGCTTATCAATATGTTTTCATGCTTTTCCCTTTATTTTCTTGTAAAGCTACTCTTTAAAAAACACAGTCTTGCTTATAAAAATGATTAATCTTTTCAGTACAATGCTTTATGACTCACAAAGCTCTTTCTTCACACTACAATCCTGTGTTGTAAGAAGCATAAATTGTATTCCTATTTTACAGTTTCAGAAAAGTTAAGGGTCTTCCTCCAAAATCACAAAGTGTTTACTTGTCTGAACTAGGACTTGAACCCTATCTTCTGACGCTGTCAGAAGTGTTCTTTCATAATGACTGAATCACTTTTTTATATGTAATGTCATAGATCGGGTTCATCTATCAGGCAGAATTGAATTAATTGAGCTCTAAAGTCCCTTTAAAACTTTATGATTCTGTGACCTTAAAAGGGGAAAAAAAGGATTTGTTCCCACATGGGATAGGAGAAAAAGGAGAATCTGAAACTCACAATAAACCATTTAGGATGGATGGAGGCATGAATGAAGCAAATAGAGTTGAGATTGTTAGAAAAGTGAAAATTGAGGAACAGTTCTGATTTAAAGCACAATCATTCTTTCAATCATCCAAGTTCACAAACTCAGGGTAATCTTCAGTTCTTTACCTTCCCTCATCTTGCATAGTCAGTCAATTGCTAAGTCTTGTCAATTCTTCCTCTGAAATATCTCTTCCCAACTGTTCCCCTCCTCTCCAATCGCATGGTCATTGCCCTTGTTTCAGAACCAATAGCTATCTAAGTTTTCTCCCTGATTCTCTCCTCTTCTCTCTAATCCATAAAGCTGACATAGTGTTATCCCTAAAACATGAATCTGACTATGTTATTCTCCTGCTTATAACTCTTCTGATTTACAAAACTCTTTCCATGCTACAATCCTGTGGAGTAAGAAATGTAAATCATATTATTATTTTACAGTTGAAGGAACTGAGTTTCAGAAAAGTTAAGGGTCTTCCCCCAAAATCACAAAGCTTATAACTGTCTGTCTGAGTTTTAGTGGTTCTCTATTGCCAAGACACTAGGTAGTATGTTCGATAGAACACTGAGCTTTGGACTCAGAAAGATTCATCTTTCTGAGTTCAAATCAGTCCTCAGACACTTATCAGCTAGGTAACTCTGGGCAATTCACTTAACTTTCCTCATCTGTAAAAATGAAATACAGAAATAGTACACCACTTTAGTATCTTTACCAAGAAAACCCTAAATGAGGTCACAAAGAGTTGAACACAACTGAAATGACTCAACAATAACAATAAACAACAATATTGCCTATAGAAGAAAAGACAGACTTCCCTATTTGACACTGAAAGCCCTTCATAAACTGACTACAGCCTATATTTCTGGTTTAATTATATAAAATTCCTCTTCATGCATTCTGGGGTCCAGCCAAAACAACTTACTGATTCTCATACATGACATTCTGTCTCCCGTCTCTACGTCTTTGCACAAGCTGTCTTCCATGCCTAGAATAAATTCAGTTTTCAATCTAGCTTCTAAGTAACCCTAGTTCCCTTCAAAAGAACAAGTTCTATCTCCTAAATGAGCTTGTCACAGTCTGTTCTCACCCCAAATTACCATAAATTTATTCTGTGTCTGCTTGTGTGCATGTTAGCTCCCCAAATAGAATGTAAACTCTTTGGGGGCAGAGATTTTTCCATTTCAGTGTTTGTATCCCCAGTTCCTAATACAGGAGTTGGTACACAACAAATCCTTAATAAATGGTTGTTAATTGATGAATCCCTTCCTAACTGGGGTTTCACCCCACCCCCAATACTAAGAAATTGTTAGGCATGATTAATATGAATAAATTGAATGATGATTAAATGAAATTAAGAGACCTGGAATAAGTATTTATTAATATCTTTGAGAAAGTCTCTCCTTCTGTGCTGGGCAAAGGGGAAAAAGGGAAAACGATAAACATTACCTAACTTTAGCATCCCTAGTCATTCTTTATTCACTTTTTAATCTCTAAATCCGTCCCCAGGAATTTTTGTTTCCCATTTTAAGCTACTGTAATTGGCATTCTTTTCTAACCTCAACTGGCATCTAACCTCACAAAAGTGCTGAGGGAATGAACAGTTCCAAAGTGCTATAAAATTTTGGGGTGGGAGCATTACCTTTTATTTGTACAAAGTATGAGCAGGAATGATAAGCAAACATGCCGGCCTGCCACTGCCAGTGTTTGGAACATCATAACACATAACATATGGCCTTTTCTTTTGAAAACTATCAACTGGGTAGCAATCCACATGCTCTTATTGTATATTTTAATGTCTTATTGGAGTAGACAGTTGTCAAGATTCGCTTCAACATTTGGTAATAAATAAGCTCCTTCTGCGTACTATCTACAAAATGTGGGTTGTGTCTCAGAGAGGGCTGAGCTCCTTCTTTCTGTGTCCCCAAAAACATTTAATTTATAATTTTCTTTCCCATTACTATTCTCAAGCATGCTGCCTCCACTTGAACTTAGTCAATTTACCCAGTTAATCCTTTTGTGATTTCTTACCAATATGGGAACTTCAGCTGTTTTTTCTGAATATGCCTAACATCTTCCCTCCCCAACTCTTTTCTTTCTAAAAAAGGAGAAAAGAAGAAAGTTCAGAAGCCTGGAGAACCCAATTCTACCCAAAGAGTTTGTTCTTCCCTACCTATTACCTAGAACTGTTCTATTTCTGTTGTTCTTAACTACGCTTCCCAATACTATCACTCCACCCACTGATTTGTCCCCATCAGTGCCTCCTCTCTAGCATTGAGACTGTTTCTATATCCCTTTTGTTGTTCAATATATGAAATTCAAAGAAATAAGCTTTAAAGAAATTGGTTCTAAAGTCCTCTATGAAATGGCCTCAAATTAGGTATCCTTAATATGTCTCCCCATCAATAGCTAACCTTCCTACTTACATCCTTTTTCATTGTTTGGTTCAGGTCCTATATATAAGCCTTCTCTTATATTTCATCCCTTGATAATATATATAATATATAGTATATATAATATATTATATATAATAATAATATAACACACTTGAAACATTATCTTTTAAGTCTCAGAAGGATGTTGATAAACTGGAGAATGTACAAAGGGGAAGAGTGAAGGACTTTGATTCCATGAGTCATATAAGAATAGTGTTGAAAGAAATGGGGTAATTAAACTTTGAAAAATGAGATAAAAGGGGGACTTGATAGTTATCTTCAAGTATTCAAAGGGTCATCATGTGGAAGCAAGATTAGATTGGTTCCATTTGGACCAGGGGAAATACAAGGAATGATAGATAGAAATTGCAAAGAGACCAATGTAGGCTTGATATTAGGGAAAGAGTTATTCAAAGATAGAAAAACTGGTCTTAGAATGTGGTAGGTTCTCACTCATTGGGGATCTCGAGTCTCAGTGACTATTTATATAGATTCCTATTGATAGTTCAGATAATAGCTGAAGCCCATTCCAACTCTAAAATTTTGTGATTTAGGTTCCCAGATTCCTCCTTTCTTCATTCACCAGATACCTCACAAGGTCTAAGAAAGGCATTAGAGATCTGGTAATTAATTAATCAGCAAGCATTTCTTATGCGTTGGACACTATCCTAGTTATCAAGGATGCAAAGACAAAAAACAGAAAGATCCCTGCCCTCAAGGAGTTTACATTCTTTCACAAGAAACAACATGTAGATATTGACAAAATATGAACAAAATAAATTTATGGTAATTTTGTTTCCCTGGTTGTTGAGGCATGTAGGAATTTCCACAGTAGCAATAAACATATCTTTAGGCTGCTGCCATGAACTTTTTTTTCTTTATTAATTGGAGAAGAGGGTATCAGTTTACTTTACTTTATCACGCATCTATCAGTTTTTGTAATTTCCTGTAAAGAACAATGATGGGAGAGAATTGATTTCAAGTAATAAAGAATATTAATATTGATAACAACATAAAATAACAAGTATTATATCTATATTATATATGTACATATCTGTGTGTATCTAAATATAGATTTAGCACTTTGAGGTTTGTGAAGCACTTTCCTTACAAAAGCTCTGGGTACCTGTTGGTAGGTAGGATGCAGCCTGCTGACCCTAAAACACAACAAGCTTATCACTGACTACTCCTCAGTGGGCTAAGTAAGACATACTCAGAACTTAAGAAGCTTAGCAGATCAGCCGGGCACTCAGGCACAGTTTCCTACCATATTTTCAATTTAAGAGGACTTTGTTGCCTGAAATGTAAAGTAAACTAGTAAGAGCTGGTGTAGACTGTGCCATACCCCTAATGGAGTGACATAAGCTATTACCAAAGAATGACTAGTGTTTTGAAGTGTTTGAAGAAATGTTTGGAGATCCCCATAGGGCACAGGAAATTGCTGAACATGAAGCAGAGGAAATGCCCTTTCTAGATCGAGTGTAGGATTTCAGATATCTGTGTGTCATTATGGATTCAGAGAAGGTAGTCTTATGAGAGCGTCTACAACTGAGTCCCACAGTAATCTGTCTCTAACAAACTGAGGGGGTCTAGTACCTATACTTGTCTATGGATGAAAGACTACATTACAGAGAAGAGGGTTAGCACATGATCCAAAGGTCTGGCAAGAACTCAAGAATGGGCAACCAAGTCCAAATTGCCTACAACTGGGAGCCAGCTGGCATGGCCAGGCATTCTAGCAGGCACCAGAGAGCAAGCCACAGCTTGTATTTTTGATGTGGAAGTCCAGGTCACCTGGCCTGCCAATACTGCAGGAAATGGGATCCAGATGGGAAAGAATTGGTGGGGAAGAAAGAGTGGAAAGAGTAATAAAGGCTCAGAGAGAGAACGTAAGTCACAGAAAAGGCTATACAAGGACAAACTAGGGCTATGCTTTTGACATGGAGGTCCAGGACATTTAGCTCATTATTCTAGGTGGTACTAACTCCACCTCAATGGGATAAAATGAATGAATAAAAATAAATGAATAAAATATGAATAAAATCCCATACTCTAAACTGGGGTCAAAGGGATGGGGGTGAGACAACCCCTTTGATTCCTCCAAAACAACCAGAGGGTCCTAAAGTGATCTAACCAAAAGGAGGTATGGTGTGAGAAAAAGCACATCATTTTTTCAGTTAAAAAGAAGGATATTGGGGAGGCTTGAAATGTAAAAGTGAGAAAGGAACTCTGATAAGATGTGGGAGAAAAGATAGAGGGAGAGCTGGGTTGGTTCTTGGGAGTTTTCAATTCTCTACGGAAAGGACAATATGGAAGAGATATAACTCAAAGATAATGGGGAAAGTGCTGGGCCAGAAAGCACTTAAGCTTACATTTATCTGTGATATGCTGATGGTGAGTTATGGTTCTTTTTTTGAGGTCAGTGAGACAGATGTGTCCCCTATACCTTTCCAGGGAGAAGCAGAACAACATAGCTTTATTGATAGGATAGATACTAACAACAGTTAAGGATGTCAGCAAAGAAGAGAGTTAGATTTACAAGGATGGGGTAATACGGAGCTTTCTACAACTCCCTGAGTTTCTTTAGCAGTGTAGGTGCTAAGTAGCTTCAGGACTTCTTTTAGTCATGTTGGAGTTTGGAAACTAACCTGATTATGGTGAAGGAAGGGGAATGGGCAGAGATCATGGGAATTGATTTGATCAAGTAATCTCTAGAGATATTGAACTGAAAGAATGACTGAGTAGAGGAGATAATTCATTATTGGGGGAAAATATATGAATTGAAATTGTGAGTGATAGGAGTATAGAGTTGACTATCCTTAGTTGCTCATGTAAGAAGGAATAACATGTAGGATCCAGGAACCTAGAACTTTCTCACAAAGTACTATTTTTTAAAATGGGAAAGCAACAATTAGACACTGCTAACTAGATTTGGTCTTGTGCTGTTTACCCAAATTATGCATGTCTTGAACTCTTCTTAGGGTTTTTTGGTGAGAAGAGAATTGCTGCCAAACTCAAGGGAATCTAGAGAATAGAATCTACATAAGTGTGTGAGAGACAACTTTATAACATCCTGGGTAACAATAATAATGGTTCACATTTACATAGAACTTTTAGTTTTTAAAGCATTTTATGCATTTGAGCTTTACTGCCCTCTAGATGTCATTATCACCCCATTTTATTTTATTTATTTATTTTTTGCTTTTTTGCTGAGGCAATTGAGGCTAAGTGACTTGCCCAGGGTCACACAGCTAGGGAATGTTAAGTATCTGAAACCAGATTTGAACTCAGGTCCTCCTGACTTCAGGGCTGGTGCTCTATCCACTGTGCCACCTAGCTGCCTCTATCACCCCATTTTACAGATGGGCAAAATGACTGAAGAGGTTGTGACTTGTCTGGGGCCAAAGACAAATGTCTGAGATAAGATGTGAACTTACCCTCCTGATTCTAAGTTCAGTGCTTTAGCCACTTTGCTAAGCCACTTCTTAAAGGCTATGCAGTTCCATGAAGTACTGAAAAGAGATGCGACCATATTATCAGTGTATAGCTGAAATAAAGTAGAAAAAGAAATAATTGGATTTGAAAATGAGGAACTGTGTGGTCAAATTGCTAAAGGAATCATCACTATGAATATGGAGGTGGCAAGAAATAGAATAAAAAGAAAAAAATCATGATCCAACTAATAGAGTAATCATGTAAATTTACATGGTAGTAATTCTTCACAGATATTACACAAATTTGACAAATAATAGCGATAAGAGGGGAAGAGGGTTTTTGACTGGATGGATTAAATGGATCCACTAAAAGTAAGAGCCATTAAGGAATGGTAGTAGAGGAATACTCTGAAAGGTGTAGAAAAAAAGTATCCTCACCTCTCTTCATTCTTTGAGTTAGTGAGAGGGGTGAAAGGGATATATTATCATTGAGAGAAAAATAGATTTATATTAAAGTGAGAGAGTAGAATGAATATGAATGAATAGAAAATTCATTTAAAATAGAGAAAGGACTCAGATGGACTCCAAAAACCATAGGGGAATGGACTACAAATATGGTCAAACTGCATGTCAAGAATAGGGAGATGTGAGGTTCATTAGAATAGGGATGAAGCTGACAGAAGCAGACAGTGACTAGGATTCAGAAACACATTTAACAGGAACTCTGTTGCTGGAATATGATGCTCAACTAGCATCACTAATATACTAGTATCTAGTAACTTGCTCCACAGTTCCAAATAGAACTTGGAGTACTTGTTTATTGGTTTATACTTCCTCAAGGAGAAAGTTGGGCTTGTAGAAGGGGTGAAGGGTTACTTTGCTAATGGAAATAATACCTGAATGGACTGAAAGAAGAATGGAGAACATGAGTCAGTGATGGCAAACCCCAGGTGAGAGGCATTGAAAAGGAGATACTGAAGCTGGAAGGACTTCTGAAGGCTTACTTTTTATTTAAATCAACCCTGAGCCAGATAACAACCTGACCTTGTCTTTTACATTTATAGACTTTGTAAGTGAGCAGGGTTTACATCATCCCATCTTAATGTCAGCAATAGAATAACATGATGAGGTTTTAAATATATTAAAAATAAATATAATTTAAAATTTTTTTTAAAACTTTGTGATCCTTTTTATAAAGTATTGACCTTTTTTATGAGATTTAGAAGAGAATTGGTCTGATGGACATGGCTCTCTTCAACAGTGAAATGTTTCAAACCAATTCTGATTTTTCAGTGAAGAAAGCCATATACACCCAGAGAGAGGGATAGGAAATGTGGACCACAACATAACATTTTCATGCTCTCTATTGATATTTGCTTGCATTGTGTTTCCTTTCTCAGATTTTTTTCTTATAGATACGATTTTTGTTGCACAGCAAGATAAGTGTGGAAATATGCAGACATATATTCTATCTGTCAAACATTTTCATATAATTAACATGTAGTGGACTTCCTGTCATCTATGGGAGGGGAGGGGATTAGGGGGGGAAATTTGTAAAGGAAAACTTTGTAAGGGTCAATGTTGAAGAACTACCCATACATATGTTTTGCAAATAAAAAGCTTTAATAAAAAAAAGAGAGAATTGGATGGAGGAATTTTAGCAGCAAGTCAATACTATGGTGGTACATTTTAATATTGGAGGCCTCCAAGTTTAGGAACTAAGTATGAGCCCATTTTTCCCATGGACCTGTGTGTATTTGTGTTCCAGGTTTTGTTGGAGAATGTTTTGCATCAACTATTCTTACTATCTTAACAAAAATATTTTTACTGAAAGCTGTGAGACAATTTTATGATAAATTCATTGGCGGAGGCTCATGATTCAAAATACTGTTTAATCCAGTCCAATCCAATAAACACTTTTTTTTTTTTTTTTTTGCTGAGGCAATTGGGGTTAAGTGACTTGCCCAGGGTCACACAGCTAGCAAGTGTCTGAGACCAGATTTGAACTCAGGTCCTCCTAACTTCAGGGCTGGTGCTCTAACCACTGCGCCACCTAACTGCCCCCCAATAAACACTTCTTAAGCACCTACCATGTGTCAGGTACTATGCTAAGCACTGAGGAGACTCATAATGAATAAAAAGAAAGACATATCCTTCCCTAAAGGATCCTACAATCGAATGGAAAAAGACAACACACAAAAGGAGGCAGAAAAAGGGAGAGGAACACCAGGGACTACTCAGTACAGGGGAATATGATTTTATGGAGTTGAAACCATATAGAACAGCAGATGCTAAACTGAGAAACCTAGTACTAGTACTAGAAACCTAACTCCTAAGTACTTCCACTAAAATTTCAAGAGTGGTAGTTAGTCCCCCTATAAGTACTTGGTCAACTACTGCAAATGGGAGTTGGGGGAGTGACCCCAGAAGAAGTGTTTCCATCTCATGAATGTCATGGTTTGCTTTTCATAATCCAGTCAACAACCAACTTTATCATATCCCCATTATCCCCTTCATACAATGACTCTCAAATCAAACTGGTCTTCTTACTACTATTTGAATACATTCAATCCAATGCCAAGTTTGACAAAACTATACCAATTTAAAAGGCTAAAAGAAGCAAAAGAAGCTAATTAGGAAGATTTCCAGCTAATTTTGATCTTTGACTATGATTGTGCTTCTGTGTCTCAAGGCAAAATTTTACTGTTTGGACTTTTCAACCTTGGTACCTTGTTGGGTCCTAAGAACAATATATCCTTTTTTCTCATAATTTTCCAAGAATATTATGTCCCTCAGTTTCTGTCTTGTTCATTCAAAATTGACATTATTGGCATATTGTATCTTGGACATGCCTCTGGCTCCTGTTTTATTGACTGCCCATTTTCTGGTGGTACCATAGTGTAACACAGTACACTATAATGCCATAGCCTATGTATCTCAAGTACTGAAGTGTCTTCCCCAATGGTATATAATCTGTAATCTATATCTGGATTCCAAGTCCTTAAATCTAACTTTCTTGGATAATATCTGCATCTTTTTCTGTATTCTATTTTTGCCAATATTTAATTTTACATTGTTACATCCATAATCACCATACATCCCAGGGAACTGAATAGGCTTTCCTATTAAGGCCTAGATAAACTGAACTGTCAGTGGACACACCTGGAGTCCCATCTCCTTACACCCCTGAAAAAAATTGTTCATCCTTTGAATATTCATTAATGATAATGGTTTATAATTCTTTTTCTCTGCCTTACTTTCCCAAGTTTCAGAGTCAAGATAATTTTTATTTTAAGAAAGGAATGGAGAAATTCTATTTTGGAAAACTTACATAGCATTGGAATTTTTTTTAATCTTTGGTAGAAAATTACTTAAGAATCCAGTTTGATTTTTTTACAGTAGAAATCTTATCTAATTTCCTTTTCTGATATAGATTTATCTATTTTTCTATTATAAGTTTAACAATTTGGATGGTTTTGATAAACTTTACTGACATTCTTAGATTTGTTGGAACTTTGCAATAAAGGACTCTTAACTCATCCCACTCGAGAAGAAGTAATTGGTGCTGCCCCATAAATTTTGTTCTATGGTCATGAAGCCATCACATGATGGTTTTGGACATTTGCATTAAGAAAGAACCCTTGAACTATTGAAAAACAGATTTAACTGACCCCAAATGGAAATGTGAATTAAAAAGATTATAATTTGTGTTCAATGTAGCCAAAGAAATGTCTTACCAGCTAATTCTTCATGCTTAGAGTACATAAGCATCAGCAAATTGTTGGAGTTTGTCTGCATTGACTTTCTGTCTCTGGAAGGAAATAGTAGAAACACGAGCCATATTCCAGTGGTGACTGACCACATATTTCCCTTGGTATGCATTGGTATACCTAACAAGGGATCACTTTTGAGGTGTTATAGGAAAAATATTTTTCAGTATATGAATTCTTACCTAGAATTCATTTTGATCGAGGTAGAGACTCTGAAAAAAAATTGCTTAAGGATATATGGTCTTTGTGGCAATTAAGAAATCTAGACCCACCTTTTATCATCCTCAGAGAGACCCACAGTCTAAACATTTCATGGTATTCTGTAAAATAGGCTTGGAACCACAAAATCTGAGCAGAAATCTCAGTGGAGTTAGCATATGGCATTTCTAGCACATGCATATAATACTACCAATAATGATGTCACAAGTTTTATTTCATACTTACTAATGTTTGGAAGAGAGTCACATTTGCCTTGGTTTTTGCTTTGCAGTTGAAGAAAATAGAAAAAATGTATAGCCATTATATGTTTCAAGCAAAAAAGTCTGAAAAAACAACAGAAAGGGATGGCCTCAGTTCAAAATCTCCAATAGAAACAAATAGTTATACAAAATCAAGTAAATTGTCAAAATTTTCATATAGATGACATGTCCAATGAGGATCCCTGGTGTGCATAGCACAAAATAAGGAATTGATGGAAAACCTTAGCATGTCATAGAAAGATGGGGAAACTTGTCAATTTATTGATATTCCCAGGAAATGTTTAGGACCCTACAAAGACAATGTGCTAGAACCATTGGTTACTTATTGGGGATTTCCTGTCCTGATTGGACAATTATGATGACTAGTCAAGAAAGTGGGGTCAGAATAAAAAGAGCTTAACTGTCTACCACAGAGAGATTGACAGAGCCAGATAATAGTTCATAAAATATTCAATTATCTATGATACTCCTCAGAGAGGCAGGGAATTCCCCTAAGTATATCCTAGTCACAGAGGAGACTGTGATTGCAATCACCTCAGATTTAGTACTAACAGATAATCAACCATCCAGATGCTGAAGATGTGTCAGAACCATTAAACCAGTGGCCAGATAGTCTTCTGGTTTACCCTCCAATAGGAGGAATGGTTACTCATATAGCCAAACACAATTATCTGTGATGAGTGCTTTGTATTTTTGTATGTCACTGTAATACATTTTTTGTGTTTATTTCTGCCATATATGTTGCCATTAAAATTGTGTGTTTTGGGGTTGTTGGGTGTTTTATTAAATAAAAAGTAGTATTGATTATTTATATTAAGATGTAACATTTGTACTGCCTCAGTGGAATTTATTATTGTCATTGTTAACATGGCATATTGCTACATCCGATCTATGCATTTGGTTGCATTATGTATGATAGGATTTTTATATTGAATTTTATTCCTTGTTGATTCCATGTTTTTATTTACTTTTTCTGTCACTTTCTCTCTACTGTGCAATTTCATTATCTATTGGTCTTGTTTTGTTTTATATCAATAGTAGAACTTTACATTTCGCATTACAGATGGCAGATCTTTCTGCAGACACTATATGCTCTTTCATTTCCTTTAAAATATTTTAAAATACAATTTGATGAGTATTCTATAGTAGAGCACATCTTTATAGTTATATGATTCAGGGGAAAGGGGAAGGATGCAATATCCCACTATGCTTATATAGAATTTTTAAAAACTGTTTTGATTCAGTAGAGGAGAATTCCACATTAAAGAAATTCATCCATCAAGGTGTCTCCTATATATAGAATTTCAAAATTATATATGATTCTATGATCCCTTGTTGTTTCTCCCTCTAACTTCTCTCTGGGTGATGCCATCAGCTCTTATGGGCTAAAATATCAGTATTATGCATGTGACTTCCAGTCCTCATATCTCTAATGAGCTCCAATCCAATATTACCAACTGTTTATTAGAAATCTCCACTTAAATAACCCAAAGCCATCCCCAAATCTGCATGTCTAAAATAGAACTCCATAACTTTCTCTTAAATTTCATCTTTCCTCCAAATTTCTCAGTTTCTGTTGAGGGAACCACAATCCTTCTAGTCACTCTGGTTCAAAAACTTAGTCATTCTCAACTCTATTCCTCTCCTTTGCTTGCCCCTATGTCCAATTAATTGCCAAGTTTTGGCAGTTCCACCTCCATAACATCTTTGATATCTATATCCTTCTCTCCATTCACATAGCTGCCATTGCAGTTCAGTTTTCCACTACCTCTTATCTTGAGCATTACAAGAAATTTCTAATTGCTTCTACTTTCTTCTTTCTCCCGTCTTGCTAATCTACATAGTATTCAAATTAATATTCCCAAAGCAGAGATCCAATTATGTTATTCAAATGAAACTGTTATCTCCAACTTTACTAATGATTTCTCAATCACCAAATCTAATGTCCTTTTTTTAGTCCTCATTTTTCTTGATCCGTCAGCAGCATTTGAGCATCCCCCCCCCCCCTTTATACTCTCTCCTTGAGTTTTCATGGAAACATTTTCTCAGTAGAACCATGAAAAAAGTCAGTATTCAGTGAAGGAGAAGTGAGGAGGAAGTGACATGCATGAAAGGTATGGAAATGGGAGCAGATTATATTGTTCTCATGAAATGCTCACCATACTTAAGATCAGAAGTAGGAGATTATTGAGTTTACCAGATAGCTAGAGGTTCACTTTGGTTAGAACACATATCGTGAAAAAGGGAATAATATGGCATAAATATGGAAAGGTAGTCTGCAGTCAGATTGTGATAGACCTGAAGGAAATAATAAATTGAGATGAATAATCTTTTCCTGCAAGTAATAGAGAGTAATTGGTTTGTTTGTTTGTTTTCAAGAAAAGAAATGAAAAATCCTCATGTTGGTCTTTGGAATACTGACTAAAAATAAAAAATGAGGACATGTGATTTTATTAGTGTGAGCAACTTCCTAGGTAGAAATTCCCTCCACTCCATAACTGTATTCATTGTACTCTTTCACCATACCTCTCTGTCCCCCTTCAACTCAATTTCTTTCTCTTCACTTCCTGATGAGAATGATAGGGTGCCTGTTTTCTTCAGAGAAGCAATGAGCTTTCAATAAAACAAAATTTTCCATTTTGGACATGCTTGCTGTTAAATATTTTACCAAGGGCTGAATTACTTTTTTTTCTTTGTTTTAATTGGCTTTGATAATCACATAATCAATACAGTCCTTTGGAATATGACCAGAAAGACAAAAAACTCTGTTTTAACAATCAAGGGCACTAATTACCTTCATCAGTGTTGCTTTCTGACAATCTCCAAGAACAATCAAAGAATCTGAATAGGAACAACTGGTTGCTAAGTGAGCATCTTGCACCAAAAAGCAAAAAAGAAAGCTGTTGGTCTAATGGATAGGCAAAGTAGATTTACATAAAAGAAAATTTGTAGATATTTTTCTCATGAGGAACCCAGATTCTCAGACACAAGACTCTGACTTCCAAGTCTAGAACTTTGTTCTTTAGATTCTTTGTGTTCTAGATCCTAATGGAAGAGAGAAAGCTAGATTTTTATAACTTGCAGATACTATGTTAGATAACAGAATCCTTAGATATAAATTTGGAAGAGACTTTAGGACCATGAAGTGTAACTCTTTCATTCTATACATGAGATTGTGGTAGAGTTACTTTCTTAGGGTCATATGGTTGACAACTGGATTTGAACCTCTTCAAGTCACTTTCTCTAGACAAGACTGTCATACATTCATATTTCACATGGGGATTGTGGGACTCATTTTGACCTCCATTTCCCCCTATAAATTGTGACTATAACTCCACAGCCTCTTTTAATTCAATACAATAGTTTTCAAGGGCCTTTGTTGTATTGTTCTTCAGTTGTTTCAATCATGTTTGACTTTTCATGATTCCATTTTGGGGTTTTCTTGGCAGAGATATTGATTTACCATTTCTTTACTTCATTTTATACATGAGAAACTGAGGCAAACTGGAATAAGTGACTTACCCAGAGTCAAATAACTAGTAAAAGTCTGAGAAAAGATTTGAATTCATGAAGATGATGAGTCTTTCTTATTCCAAACCCAGTGTTCTATCCACTATGACAATTAGCTGCCCTTTTAAATACCTACTATGTGTTAATTATTGTTTTAAATGTTTGGACTGGGAGTAAAGTCAAAGATGAGTATCCCTCATTCCCTGTCCTCAAGGAAGTTACAATTCAGTAGGATGATGAGAAGTGTACACAAAGCAATAATAAAAGTTACAAGAGACTTAAGGACCTAGGAAAGATGGAGCAGAATGGCTTAAGAGAGGCTGAGGGATTTGCCCATAGTCACACAGCTAGTAACTGTTATAACTATTATCAGAACAAGAGTCTCCCAACTAAAAGTCCAGCAGTCATTCTTCTCTATCACCCACCCTCAAAAGATATAAAATTATTGAGCAAAGATTAACAGTTTATCTTACTTTTTTCACAACAGCCTCATAACTATTATAATGTCAATTATATATATATTATATATATTTATTATCATATATAATATGTATTATATGCATAATATATATATTATAATGTCAATATTCTTATCCCCATTTAACAGATGAAAAAACTACAGCTCAGAGAGTTCTCTTAACTTTTAACCCAGGAATTTCTCTCTCATATGCATTTCTTTTTCCTATGTTATATGATCTTTTTTGCCTCCATTCCTTTTAGAAAGACAATTTAGGCTTAAAATAAAATTTTAAAAAACCTTTAGGATTTAAGCAAATTCCTTTTCATCACTTAACAGTTGGCTCCAGAAGTATGATTATACTTGTATCACCTTTCATCAGCTCTCAGTTACAATAGTGGAATTTGGATTCAATGAGCTTTCCCTTGGCATTCATCAGTCTGTCTTCTCTGAGCAATATGTTAATGGTACCACCATCTTTTCAACACCTGCCTCAACATTCTGTTGCTTAAATCATAGACATGGCCCTAATTGACAGATCTCAAGCACATTGCCAGGATGTGCCCCTAACACAGAACCACCAACCCTTTCTTGCAAGGTTGACCCTGGTCTTTGTCCCCCTGCCTACTGTGTTTGTGTCTCTCAACAAATGACAGCAAGAAGAAAAGAAATGACCAAAGCTAATTTGTCAGTTTGAATCAGTTTTTAATTTTTAATTCTTTGCTACCATGTATGATGCAAGACCTTGGTGAAGATTAATGGAGGAAGCGCTGGAAGGCAGAGAGCATGACTCCTCATGCAGTGTGCAATGAATCTAATTGATCAAGTAATCAATCAACAAGTATTTATTAAGCACTTATAGTAGGGAATAGTGGCTAGCCTTATGCTAAGTGCAAGAGAAACAAGGATAAAAGCAAAACTCTCTTATCTCTGCATGAAAGGGACTCCCATTCTGGTGAGCACATAAAAATAAGTAAAACTTTACAGAATCTTAGATGGAGTAAGTGTAAGGATAGAAGGTAGTTTTGAGTTGAATTTTAAAGGAGACTAGGGAATCCAGGAGGTGGAGGGAAGGAGGGAAAATCTTCCAGTCCTTGGAGTAGCCAGTGCAGAAGCATGAAGATAGAGTAACACGTATGAAAAATATGGCTAGACCATGATATGGGAGTCATAATTGTTGTGTTTCAAATAAAATTTTGTTCTACTTGAGAAGTAGCACAAAGCAGACATTTATCTAGGTGGTAAAACAAAGCTGCAGGGGTAATTGTGCTATGAGGGAGATCATTGCCAGAGCTATGGACAGGAACTCTCTAGTCCACATTTGCTAGCTTACCATCTTAATTAATTATATTTGCCAACTTGTTGCTAAGATCACCTTTTTTTTTCTATTTTGCTAACAGCACAATTTTGATTCAGATCTCTCTAAACTCAGTATTCTGGAACCAAACTCTAGTCGTCTTGCCCTGGTATAGCTCCTTATTGGATGAATTAGACCATTTCTCTAACTTCTTTACTCATCTAAATAATGATATTAGTAATTCCCATTATATCTACTTCATGGGTAAAATTAATTGGTCCCAGAAAAGCACCTTAGATAGTGAGCATTTATGAATAGGAAGGCAATTAGAAAATATGATAATCTTTGTTATTCTCTCTGCCCAATAACATTTATGAGAAATTAATTCATCACAAGAACTATGTGTGATTAAAAACTGTTTTATCTAGCATTAAAGCACTAGGGGATGCATATAAAATCTCATTTGTACACCTACCCAGGTCCAGGAGCTAAGAGATTGGAGACCAAGTTTTCAAGTCTTTGTATTCTCGGTAACTTAGACATAGTAGGTGTTTGCTGAATTTTTGTTGATTTGTAGAAGAGGAGGAGGATGAAATCTCCCTCCTTCATTTGAAAAGATATCATTTGATCTCTGTAGGCAATGGGACTGGCTTCTGTCCCTTCAGATTTTTAATCTGGACTTCTTTATTGTGCTTTTGCCTCATTGTCTCTTCTGACTCCATCCACTGAGCTTTGGAAATTCAGAACCAGAGATCTGGTAAATTCCATATTTTTTTTCTCTTTTTTTTTCTTCACTTCCTTTACTTGTTAGCTAATAATATCAACCCCAAAGCTACTGACTAGAGTTGATTTTATTGTGTGACTTCCTTGGCTTTGCCACTGTTCATGTGCCTATGACACATGATCAAGTGGATATTATTATTGTTTGATCTCATAAAATCCTGGCCTATTTCAGCAGACCTTGAATAAAGTATTCTTCTCCTTTGAAAACATGGTAAAAGTCAGCAGCAAATGGAGGGAGAAAAAAGAATTCCTGAAACCCACACTTATGGATACCCTCAAGAGTACTCTGGGAGCAAACCCTGATTACATAGGGCACCTACTCTCTTCTTGTGAGAGGGGAGCCTTTGGCACAGTAGTGATATATCTAATAAGAATACATTGACCCTCTCTCTTAGAGCAAATTTGTTACAACTCTCTTTGAGGGTTCTCAAGTACTCTGAGGGGACTAGAGATGCTTTTTTTTTTCCTTCTGCTGCCATAGACTTGAGTTCCCATAAACTATTTTCTTCCCATTTGGTAAAAGCCAGTGACTAGTACCACTTTACCAGTTCAATTTAACCACTTATCATCAGAGGAATATTTGCTTCAAAGATATAGTAAGAACAAATATACAATCATTTCCCATAAAATTTTTGGGACAGATCCAGCTTGCTTTAAGTTGCTAGAGTTGAATATGGAATCTTAAAGCTGAAAGAGACCTTAAGAATAAGTTACTCAAAGACCCCAGTTTTACAAATGAGAAAACTGAGCCCTAGAGAGACTAAATAGTTTGCATCAAGGTCACCCTGTCAGTTAATGATAAAACGAAAGCTAGAAACCAAATGTCTTCACTCATAAAACAGTACAATTACTTAAAAGGTCTTTTACCATTAAGTCCTCAGAATTTTTAATATCTGTATGAGTTAGGATGGTAGTAGAATTCAATATTAAGGTCTTTATTAGCCCTAAAGCATAGAGGATTTAAGATCTTTATCTGAAATCAGACCTTATATTCTTGGAAAAACCAAAATGGCAAATGGGAACTAATCCAAAGATTTAGCTCATTCTCAGGGGTCTCTTCTCCTCAGGCAAGTCACTTAGCTAGATTTAAGTTTCTTCATCTATAAATGAAGAAATTGGACTAGATTGGCTTTCAAGATCCTTTTCAGATTTAAAACTGTAATTCCATGATCCAGGCTGAAAAATAATTAATAACTTTGTTACTCCTCCCCCTACAACCTCCATCTTCATTCCCATTTCCCTGCCTTAAAGCCTAAAAGCATTTGAATTGAGAAGCTATCACCATCCCTTCTTCTCTCCTATTCTGAGTATCCAAGGACTATATGAAGAACATTTCTGAGAACCAAATTTGGAAACTGAGGTTGATCTCCAAGCTTTGACTCTCTCCCAAGGTCATAGCCACACAAGAGACATAAATGCAATCCATGGGAGGAAGGTAGATGCTCTTTCATTATTGTTCATTGATTATGAAGAGAAGGATCAACAGGAAATTTTTAATACATTAAATTGAATTAAATTGAATACTTCAAACAAGAATACACCGAAGCAGGAATCTGTCTCCAATATTTCAGCTTCGGGTCCTCGTTTCCCAGATGGCCAAACTTTCACTCAGTAAGTTCAGTAAGGAACTAAGTATGTTGCTTGAAATAGTCCCCAGTGAACTCTAAGACGCCTGTAGGCCAGATGTATCTAATTAGCCACAGCAGCAGGCCCAGCACATGTAGCCAGAAGGAAAGGGGAAGGAATATTGTTCCTCCTAATGTTCACTTGCCACATGATGAGGTGGAAGGAAAGGCTTCACCATGGTATGATAGGGAAATGACTTTATGCATTTTTCTCCCCAGCGCTGCCTATAGATTTCAGGAAATTGGGGAAATTGACTCAGGCTCCATGCTTTGAGAACCCCCACACCGCTTTAGCAACAAGGCAGCTATTAATTCATTCAATAAGCTTTTATTAAGTGCCTATTATGGAAAGGATTGTGCTAGGTGCTAGTGATACAAAAACTTAAACAAAACAGTCTGTCCTTGAAAATCTCACATTATTCTTTTTTCTCTTTTATTGAATTTATCAATATCTTTAGTTTTTCATTACCTACGTTTCCCACTGCACCCCTTCCCTCAAATATACTAGGAAATAAATCTCTTTAATAGAGAGTTAAAAAAAAAGAAGAAGGAAGAAAAGAAATTAGCAAATCTAACCATGCTGTTGAGTCATTTTCAATTGTGACTTCATTGGAGTTTTATTGGCAAAGATATTGGGGTGGTTTGCCATGAACTTCTCTAGCTCATTGGACAGATGAGGAAACTGAGACCAACAGGGTTAAGGGACTTATCCAGGATCACACACTAATACATATCTGAGACCAGATTTGAATTCAGAAAGCAGAGTCTTTATGACTTCAGAACTAGAGCGCTATCCACACTGCCACCTATTATTCTACCATCTAACACACTGTCTCGTCCATAATTATTATTGAAGAAGTAAAGATAAGGACTTTCTCTCATGACAATGTCTGTCCCAGGAGTCAAAAGAGAAGAAAATATTTACATTGTGGAATCTATTTCTGCAACCATGAGAAGAAAGATGCTTTTTTCTATGCTAAGAGCTCTTTTTGGGTAGAGACAAAAATATTCTGTAGGTCAATCAACAAGCACTTATTCAGTGCTTATTATGTGCCAGGCACTATATTAAGTGCAAGGATACAAAGAAAAATAAAAGATAGTTTCTGACCCCCAAAAGCTCACAGTCTAATGGGGGAAGACTATAGGCAAATAACCATGTACAAAGG
Source organism: Myrmecobius fasciatus (assembly GCA_023553655.1). NCBI lineage: Eukaryota > Metazoa > Chordata > Mammalia > Dasyuromorphia > Myrmecobiidae > Myrmecobius > Myrmecobius fasciatus. The sequence continues at coordinate 64,840 of JAJPUD010000205.1, read as the reverse complement.
AGATATATGTGCAGGATACGTTAGAAATAATCACCAGAGGCACGAGAACTAGGGCTGGGGAGTTGGGGAAGGCTTCCTGAAGAAAGCAGGACTTTAGCTGAAATGTGAAAAGAATCAAGGAAGCTAGGAGGGAAAGAGTTCTCAACAAAGAACACAGGAAGTAAAGATGTCTACCATTGGGAGATGGATGGTTCTCTGTGAAGAACAGCAGGGAGGACAATCTCACTGAATTACAGAATTCTTGGGAAGGAGGCAATGGAAGGTATGAGATCAGGAAGACAGAAAGGAGGCAGATTGTAAAGGGCTTAATAAGACCAACTGAAGATTTTGCATTTGATCCTGCAGGCGATGGGGAGCCACTGGATTGATTGAACAGGGTGGTTATCAAGGTCATACATAATTCTGGCTCTGATGCTCTGATTTTAGTTAGGATGAGGTCCATTACAAAGATAAGCACTGACTCAGAGTCATAGTTGTTTGTTTGTTTTTTGTTCTGGAAGAGGACCAAGACTTTAGAGAGGTGATACCATGACATGTAAGGAAGTTGGATTGAAGTAAGGGAGGGCTGTGCAAAGTCACCAGTCTTATTTTCTTCTCTAGAACCATCTGGATCCAGTGGCTAGACATAGATGAGGACATCCGGAGATGGCCTTTGATGCAATGAGACTTTGGCCTTTTTAAACTAAAGTCCAAGTCTCAGTTTCAGTGAAGCAATGTTCTTGATTGAAAAGCTAGATAAGAAAGAATCAGATTCAAGCCAGTTCCAATGATCTTGTGATGAAGAGAGCCATCTACACCCAGAGAGAGATCTGTGGGAAATGAGTGTGGATCACAATATAGCATTTTTACTTCTTTTGTTGTTGTTTGCCTGAATTTTATTTTCTTTCTCATCTTTTTCCCTTTTTGATCTGATTTTTCTTGTGCAACAAGATAGTTGTATAAACATGTATGCTTATATTCGATTTATATATATTTTACTATGTTTAACATATATTGGATTACTTGACATCTAGGGGAGAGGGGGAAGGGGCAGAAATTGGAACACAAGGTTTTGCAAAGTGAAAAATTAGCCTTACATATGTTTTGAAAATAAAAAACTTCAATAAAAAAAGAAACAACCAGAACTTGAACTCAGGTCTTCAAATTCTGGTATTCTTCCTGCTCTACCATATCACCTCTATATTATATAAATTATCATAGACATAATTGAACTGAACATGGTTTGGGAATTTTGGTCAATATTTGCTATTTTAATCCTATTCTGTTCTTATGGCCATATCTTTATCCCCATTTTGGAGGCAGCTAGGAATCAGAAGGACCTCAGTTCAAATCCAGCCTCAGACTAACTAGCTATGTGACTTTAGGAAAGTCACTTAACCTTGTCATCCTCAGTTTCCTCATCTGTAAAATGAATTGGAAAAGGAAATGGCAAACCATTCCAGGATCTTTGCCAAGAAAACCCCAAAGAGGGTCACAAAGAGGTGGACATGATTGAAAAAAAAGACTGAACAACAAAATCCCCATTTCAGTTAATAGTTGCTTTTCTATGTTCTATCTGGTTCTGCATATGAGAATTTATGTGAAAGGCTCGTAGAATCACAGTGCTAGAAGGTTTCTCAGAGATTTCTGGTCCAACCCCAACTCTAAAAAAGGACCCCTGTGATCACATTCCTAACAATTAGTCAAATCAATTCTGCTTCAAGACTTCAATCACAACCAGATAGGCTGCTTCAAAAAGTAGTGGAGTAAGAGAGAGGGATATGAAATATGGACCACAACGTAACATTTTCATGCTCTCTATTGAGGTTTGCTTGCATTGTGTTTCCTTTCTCTGATTTTCTTTTTTTTTTCTTGTAGATAGGATTTTTCTTGCACAACTTGTCAAGTATTTCAACATTATTAACATGTAGTGGACTTCCTGCCATCTAGGGGAGGGGAGGGGACTGGGGGTAAAATTTGTAATGGAAAGCTTTGTAAAAATCAATGCTGAGGAACTACCCATACATATGTTATACAAATAAAAAGCTTTAATAATAAAAAAAGTAGTGGAGTCCCTCTCCTTATAAAAATGTGAATAGAAGATGAACAACTGACTGATTATCAGGGATATTACAGTAAGTAGTTCCTTTTGAGAATGGGTTGGGAGAACTGGATACTACAGTCCTTCTAACTCTCAAATTCTAAATTCTATGACTTCCTGAAATAGCTCTTTCCATTTGTAGATTTCTCTAATTGTTGGGAAACTCTTCTCATCTTACTTAATAAAAGAGAATGGGAAGTTCGGAGACATTTGAAAAGAGGCTGAGCTCCCACAATTTCCAAGCATTTGTACATTTATACTCACTCAGCAATTATAACCAATTCAATTAACTAGCTTTTTGAGTATTAAGCCAAAGAAAATCCACACACATAAATCAATAATGGGGATAATAGTATAATTCCATTATGAAATGGACAACAAAGGACAAAGAAATATGTGGTAAAAACTGTTTTGATGAGAAAAAATGGATGAAAAAAATCCAACTACCATTAGATACTATTGGGCATTTAGATATGATCCCTCCTCTTTTAAAAGTTTACACCTATAGCTATCACATTTGTAATTAATTTTTAATAATAAATAACAAAACACTATATATGTAATGAATTACTAAGTGATATGGCATGGACCATGGACCATAGAAGTTCAGAAGAGGAAACAATCAACATGGGCTGAAAATCTTCATGGAGGAATATGACTGAAGATTGGCTCTTTAACATATATAAAATATAAATAGATTGCTGGAAACTTCTCTAAGGTCATATAACTGCCTTCATGCATGAAAAACATGTTCATTGGAATGAAGCTTATGGAAGGAAAAAACAGCAAGGAAGCCAGTTAGCCTAAAAGAGATAACACATATCATGACATACATGGTGAAAATCAGTTGAAGTGCATTATAGTTGGGTCCACAGTACATCAAGGAGTTCTATAAAGTGGCAAGAATAGATTGGGCTTTGAAGTCCATGCCTGCATTAAGTATGGATTCTCCTTCCATCAACACAGATCTCAGCCTCTCTATGCTTTCTTGTCCGGACAAGTCTCACTCGTGTTTTTCCATGAATCCTTTCTAGAGGAACAGCTCAATATGTTGGAAGTCTTCACACTATTCTCTTAAAAATCTTATAGAGTTCATAGAATAAATATTTTCTTCTTCTTGATAATTGTTTATTTATTTGGAGAGTGTCTTTAGGCACTTTTTAAAATTTAAAATCAATCCTTGGGGCAGCTTGAAGAGCACCAGCCCTGAGGTTAGGAGGACCTGAGTTCAAATCTAGTCTCAGACACTTCCTAGCTGTGTGACCTTGGGCAAGTCACTTAACCCCAAATGCCTCAGGGGGAAAAAAATTCTTGAATGCCATTAAAATTCTTACATTAAGAATAGATTTCTTTTGCTTTGTATCTGGATAGATCTTACCATTTCCCCGTTTTATTTAAGTTCCATTTTTACTTTCTTTTAGCAAGCACATTAAATACAACTGAGTGAATTCAAATGTGGTAGCTATACTATATGTAAACTATCCTGTTCAAGGAATAGCAAAGAATCTTGTCACTAGATGATGGAAGAGAGTAAGGTATGAAGATGGCTGGAAGGGTAGAAAGAAGTCAGATTAGGTAAGTTCCATAAATTTAAAAAAAATTCTGGGAAAATAATTTTTAAAATATTTCCCACACACTAATATATTGTTAGTGGAGTTGTGAACTGATCCACCTGTTCTGGACAGCAATTTGAAACTATGCCCAAAGGGCTATCAAAATGTGTATACCCTTTGATCCAGCAGTGTCTCTATTGGGTCTGTATCCCAAAGTGATCATAAAAAAGGAAAAGGATCCACATGTGCAAAAATATTTGGAACAGCTTTTATTGTGGCAAGGAACTGGAAACTGAGTGGATGCCCCTCAATTGGGGAATGGGGAATGAAGAATTAAGTTATGGCATATGAATGTAATGGAATATTAATGTTCTATAAGAAATGATGAGCAGGCTGACTTCAAAAAAGCCTGGAGAGACTTATATTAGATGATGCTAAGTGAAATAAGTAGAACCAAGAAAATATGGTACACAGCAACAACAAGATTATGTGATGATCAAATGTGGTGGACTTGGCTCTTTTCAATAATGAGGCGCTTCAGGCCAATTCCAATAATTTATGTTGGAGAAAGCCATCTGCATGCAGAGGGAGGACTATGAGTTCTGAATGTGGATCACAACATAATATTTTCACCTTCTGTTGTTGTTTGCTTGATTATTCTTTTTTTTCTTTATCATTTTTTTTCTCTCGATCTGATTTTTCTTTTGCACCATGATAAATGTGGAAATATGTTTAGAAACATGATACATGTTTAACCTGTATTGAATTGCTTGCTATCTAGAGGAGGGGAGAGGGGGAGAGGGAAGGAACAAAATTTGGAATACAAAGTTTTGAAGGGTGAATACTAAAAACTATCTTTGCATGTATTTTGAAAAATAAAAAGCTATTATTATTTTTTAAAAATCTCTTCCACATATCATGAAATTCAACATTTTTCAGTCCTTTTAATTTCTTCTCTACACTGCTCCCTATCCTTAATCCAATAATCTTTAGAAAAAGAAAAAAAAAAAACGACTTTGTCTCTCAAAGAACTCAGGATATGTTCGAGTCTTCTCCAAAGTCCTCATGACACCCTAATTTGACAAATACATAATTTCCTGCATACCAAAAGACAAAGTGATTTACTTAAATTTATTCAGTCAATAAATACTGAGTACCCATCTCATAACCTACTGCTCTGATCACTAAATGTAATTTAATTGGACCAAAGTATTTATACTCAAGTAATTGAGAGTAACCTGAAATAAACATTCTACACATAGGTAATAAAGAAGTAAGATAGAACACAATCATTCATTCATTCAAAAAGCACATGTTAAATTCCTACTATGTGCCAGAAATTATGGTATACCCTGGTGCTGCCAAAAAAATAGTGAAACAGTCTCTCTGGCCTCAGAGAGCTTACATTCTATTAGGGAAGTTTATATACATAGACATACATGTATGTGGGTACATAGATAAACATATTTAAAAACAAAATAAAGACAAAATAATTTCACAAAGGTGGGATTGGAGTGGAAGTGTGGATCTGAATAAGGATAGACCTCATGTAGGAGTGATATTTGAGTTAGGCCTTGAAGAAATGAAGGGATTTTGTGAGGTAGAGATGAAAATGCTAGCTGTCAAATTAGTCAAATGCTAGCTGGGTTATTCCTTTGAGATATCCATTGAAGGTTTTTTGCACAATTTGTTCAAATGAATTTTAGGTTTAAGAAAAGAGGATATAAGAAAAGAAAAGGACCAAAGAGAAAAATATAGAAGAAGAAAGAACCTTTATTAATAGATATCTCTCTTGCCCCGACCTTGGAAGAGAGCTGGGGAGAATGTTTGATGTCAAACTTGGGGTCATGGCCTAAAAATCAGAGACAGACATGGAGGGAGGTATGTAAACCATTAAAAAAAAATGAAAGGAAATCCGAGACAGCCCGGAAAGCAGCTCCAAAAGGGGCCTAAGGTGAGATTTTCTCTGTCTCCATCCTTACCAGGATGGCTTCAGTGAGTGCCTGGCAAAGTGGGGCTCTTTTCAGGATATAGAACCACAGAGAAAATAGGAAACTAGAGTGAAGGGAAAGCAAATGAAGTCTCCTCAAGTAACAGAAAAAAATTTTAACAAGACCTTCTTTTTCTTCATTGTAATGGAGAACATGCATTTTTCATCTTTTCAGATTTTTCCCATAAGAAAAGATGTCTTGGATTATAGTCTTTTCCTCTGAGCACTATAAGCATGACCATTTAAAAAAACTTGAACATTTTATTAAAAACACATTATTGTACTTTTCACGTATACCCTCTCTTCTGTGTTGTCTTTCCTTATTAGAATGTGAGCTCCTTGAGAGCAAGAACTATCTCATTTTTTTTTCTCTCTGTATCCCCACTAGTTAGCATAGGACTTGACAAATAGGTGGGTACAATGCATAATCAGGAAGACCTGAGTTCAAATTTGGTCTCAAACATTTACTCACTATGTGATGCTTGAATCACTTAACTCAGTTTCCTCATTGGTAAAATGAGCAGGAGAAGAAAATGGCAAACCACTCTAGTATCTTAGCTGAGAAAACCCCAAATGAGGTATGGAAGAGTTGGACACACTGAACAATAACCAAAAAAGAAACAAAACTTAATGGTTTTTTTTTATTCATTGAATGCAACCAAATATACTTGCTTAGTAACTATTCACATTTAAATTAATTGCTTAATGGTTTTTAATTTGAATTAATTCAAATGCTTAGATTTTTAGTCACATCCTCTTACTGAACTGCAGCATTCATGTTTGTCTATTTATTATTACTCATTTTCCCTCTTATACGGTTTTAATTAATGTTTATTTCATTCTTCTAGTTTTGCTTTCAGTGTTTGGTATTATTTCATAAAAGTCCTTCCAATTTCCTTTCTATTTCCCATTTTTGCAGCTTTTAAGGACCTTACAATATCCTATTACATCAATGAACCACAATTTATATAACCGTTCCCCTAGTGTTGGACATCTTCACTATTTCCAGGTTTTTGCAAATACAAATGAGGCTGCTGAGATCTTTGGGCAGATAGCCTTTTTGTAGTTCTGTTTATTTCTGAGACCAAATACTAGAGAGCAGTAGGGATGAACTCACAGGTTTGGGGAGCTTGAAAGGGCTTTCAAAGTCATTCTGATATGAGTGATGGAAACACCAAATGATGGTAGGCAACAAAAGTTAAAGTTCAATCATGTGAAGAATTCACAATGACCATTCTCTTTGGCAAAAGGTAGATTTATTTTGGGAAGAGATTACAGACAAAATGAAGGGATACAATGGATACCAGGAATGGTAAAGATGAAATAGAGTGGGAGAGCATATGAAAGACAAGTTCCTCAATAGAACTCCCAATTACCCAGTAGAAAGGGACCACCTCAACCTCATGGGAGTACACCATGAGGTTGGGGTGTGCCTTTAGCTGGTAGGCTAAATCCTGAAAGGATGCAGCCTCCTAAAAGAGCTGTAAGAAGGAGAAGTGGGGCTGAGAAGCATGGGGGGTTGTAGGGAGAAAGTCATTATAAGACAGAGTAATGTGGCAGACTGACCCAAAGGAAGTCAGCAGCCATGGGATGGCCCATAAGTCAATTTTATAGGGAAAATTTAGCCTTGGGGACATGATTGGGATTTCTGACAGTACATGGCAAGGTGAGACTGCTGGAGACTTCTACAAAGCATGGATCTCAGGGAGTTGACATAACTTGGATTTCAGACTGAATGACCTCCCCAGAAGATGGGACTATGGAGCTAAATGGATCTCTATCAGAGCCTTCTCCCTACTTGTCTCAGAGATCAATTCTTCAGTTTCTCTCTGTCCAACATATCATTCAGCACCTCATCAATTCAATCTAACCCCCTCGCTTTGCAGATATAAAAGCTAATGCTCAGAGAACTTAACTGACTTTCCCAAAATCACATAATTGTTTTTTTTTTATAAATAACCTAGAACTAGAAACTAAGTCTTTGGGCTCCAAATCCAGGATTTTTCTACTACTTAAATACACTAAGTAGTGATGGCATTGTGTCACCTGACATTAATGAGAGCCAATAACAGAGACCGAAGTTCAAGCCCAAGATTAAGGGTGACATGGAATGTAAAAGATGAAGGAACAGACAATTTTCAGATGAAGAAATTAAATCCATTTTTAATCAAATTAAAAATGCTCTAAATCACTATTGAATAGAGAAATGAAAATTAAAAAAAAACTCTGAGGTATAGTTTCACACTTCTCAGATTGGCTAAAATGATAGGAAAAGATAATGCTGAATGTTGGAGGGGTTGTGGGAAAACTGAGACACTGATACATTGTTGATGGAACTGTGAACGGATCCAACCATTCTGGAGAGCAATTTGGAACTATCCCCAAAAGGTTATCAAACTGTGCATACCCTTTGATCCAGCAGTGTGTCTACTGGGTCTTTATCCCAAAGATTATAAAAAGGGGAAAAGGACCCACATGTGCAAAAAAGTGTTTGTAGCAGCCTTTATAGTGGCAAGGAACTATAAACTGAGTGGATGCCTTTCAATTGGGAAATGGCTGAATAAGTTATGGTATATGAATGTAATGGAATGTTATTGTTCTATAAGAAATGATAAGCATGTTGATTTCAGAAAAGCCTGTAAAAACTTACATGAACTGATGTTAAGTGAAATAAGTAGAACCAAGAGAACATGATACACAGCAACAAGATTATGTGATGATCAACTGTAATGGATTTGGCTGTTTTCAACAATGAGATGATTCAAGGCAATCCCAATAAATTTGTGATGAAGAAAGCCCTTTGCCTCTAGAGAGAAGATTATGGAGACTGAATGGGTTACAGCATAGTATTTTCACCTTTGTTGTTGTTTGCTTCCTTATTTTTTTTCTTTCTCGATTTTCCCCTTTTGATTTGATTTTTTTTGCACTGCATGATAAATGTAGAAATATGCTTAGAAGAATTGCACATGTTTAACCTATATACCTATATTGGATTGATTGTTGACTAGGAGAGAGGAAAGGGAAAGGAGAAAAATTTAGAATACAAGATTTTGCTAAGGTAAATGTTGAAAACTATCTTTGCATGTATTTTGAAGAATAAAAAGTCATTATTATTTTTAAAAATAAAAATGTTTTTTTTAAAAAAGAGATGAGGGGAGGTAGAGAGGAGGAAAGCAGTTATAGCTACAGGCTACATACATGCCTGAAATTATGCTTTGTCTTTAACAGCAAATTTATCATCCTAACTAGGAGCAGGCAAACATAGGTCTAAAAAGATACCACAGTGAAAGCAAAATAAATAAAGATTTTCAGAGAGAGAGGGCTTTGTTTTGCAGAAAGAGTCTTATGGACCCATAAATCAGGCAGTCAATGAAAGAATTGTCCCTAAAAATCCCCATTTTCTCCTCCACAGTTCACAGATTAAGGAGGAGGTAGTGGAGTCTATCATTAAGGCTCTTGATTCTCTCATCTGCTCTTTCTGCCTCCAAAACCTAGACAAAGAGGTAGAAGGGCTTTTTGGAAATAGGAGGAAGCACTGGTGCAATGGGAAACTTTTCATCTGCCCTATTACTCAGGGGAGAAACTATAAGAGGCCATCTTTCCTGGAGAGTTAAGGCAGTTTGATTGAGGGAATAAAATTTCTCCTGGAGACCAATGTGAATTCTATTCTTTGTGGCCAATGGGATGTGGTCCAGGTTACTAGGGACCAATACTTAGATTGTGAGCCCTAAAAGAACTAGGGTAAATGTACCCAATCAATGAATGGATATCAAGGGTGGAATTCTTTTTTTTTTTTCTACACCCCAAAAGAACTTCAGGCTAAGAAGTTTTCTTCTTTTTTTCTCTTTAAGGGCAATCTCTAGGCTCCAGACTGTGTCTATTCTCCCTCACTTCCCCAAAGATTACACAAGGAACTGGCTTTTTCTTCATTTAATTTAATTTAACAAATTTGTTATCAAATACCTTTGTGCCTTGCACCCTGCTAGGCACTAGAAACAAAAGCAAAAAAAAAAACAAACCCAAAATATCCCCTCACTTCAAGGAACTTATTTTCTATTGGTATAGGAAAGGAAAAGGAAAACTGAGGAGAGGGTACTAACAATTGGAGGAATCATGGAAGACATCATGAAAATGAAGTCAAACAAGATCCAGAAGTTAAATGAGATAAGATGTGTTTCATAAACCCTGAAACCCTATGTAAGTGTGAGCTCTAAGGATTAAATTTGTTAAAGATTAATTAAGTCATTATGTGCACAAAACCCAAGATATTTGCTTCCCTGAGCATCTTGAGGGGGGTAGCAGCTCTTAACACTCATCCTTGCAGAAATCATGGCCCAAGGCTGCCAGACAGAACTGCATCTTATTTATAATTGGATGCAGCTGGGTTTGAAACTTGTCTCTGACACTTTTTATTCTTGTAACTCTGGATAAGTAATTTTACTTTCCTGATCTCAATTTTCTCATCTATAAAACTGAGGGGGTAGGTCTGGCAGAGACAACTGATTGGAATAGATGAAGTGATCCATTATCTTGTTCTTTACTACGTCGATTCAAGAGCTTTCCAGAATAGAGACATTAACAGTTCTTTATGAAAGGAAAAAAAGCAAGCATTTATTAAGCACCTACTATGGTCAGACACTATGCTGAGAGTTTTTACAAATATTATTTCATTTGATCCTCAAAACTTTGTGAGATAGGTGCTATTATCATCACCTCCATTTTCAGTTAGAAAACTGAGACAAGAAAAGACTAAGTGACTCACTTGTCCAGGGTCACATAACAAGTAAGTATCCAAGGGGAGAGCAGAACTTGTGTCTTCCTCACTCTAGGCTCAGTATTCTGGCCCCTAGGCCACGACCTTATTTAATTTTGTTTTGTTTAATTTTGCTTCATCCCTAGGGCTTAGAACAATGAATTTATATAGTCATTGAATGAGAGAAAAAAATGCTTCCTAACTGTTTTTCTGTCATGGCCCAGCGTGATGTACTTATTAAGACTAAGGGCCCCTTCTCAAAATGGTGTTTCTAAGTATATAAGATAAAATGTAAAGATGATTTCACATGCATAATTGATATCTCACTGCTTGCCTTCTCAAGAGGTTGGGAGAGCGATACTAGGAAGAAAGAAAATTTGGAATTCAAACTTTTAAAGAATGAATGTTGAAAATTTTTAGTGTAATTAGGAACTATTTAATAAAATAAATATGTCTAAAAATAATTACAAAGGAAACCAATTGTACTGAAATAGTTCATAAAAAAAAGTTCATGGAGCCCGGGTTAAGAACCTGTTCTCTTATGTTCTATATGGTAAGTGAAAATCAAAATTCATGTCAGTTTAAATTGTGCCTTATTGATGCTTTTGAGTATTTCTTGAAACAAGCTAATTAGTAAGAGATCAGAACTCTAAAGCACTTTAAGAATCATCCAATAGAATTTCCTCATAGAATTGTATATAGGTAGCCAAGTGACTAAGGGGTTAAACACGAAATCAGGAAAATTCAAGTTCAACTCTTGCCTAAGGCACTAACTCAGTATGTGGCGCTAGGTAGGATATTTAGACTCCCTCTGATTCAGTTTCTTCATCTGTAAAATGGGATTAATAATCACATCTACCTCACAAATTGCGGCATGAGGGTCAGTCAAATGAGTTAATATGTGTAAAGACTTTGCAAACCTTAAGAGAGTTTATTTAATTTGCCCCAAGCTACACAGCAAGGGGTAGAGCTGGAACTAGAATCCTAGTCTCATCTTCCCATCAATGTTTATTTCATAGTAGCGTGTTGATTCCAAGCCCCTTTTTGTACTTTGAAAAAGGCCTGTGTAGGTCACAGCTGGTTTTCTTTATCTAAGGCTTCAGTCAATCCCCCACTCTCTTGCCTGCTCAGAGTCAAATGAATCGGCTGTGAGGTCAAAAAATACTGGGTTCTGACTTCCTTTTGGGTGGGGGTGGGGGTGAGGAGACTAAGTCAGATAGTAAAGGAAAAAGCATCTTGGTTGAATCACAGTAGGCTTTGATGTATATTTACATATAAATGAAGGACTTAAAAATAAGTCTTTGCTTTGGAAGTATAATGACCCCTTTTAAAGAAAGACTAATAGCTGAAGCCATAGTTACCATTCACTGGCTATTCCATTAGAATTCTGGTTAATGCTCAAGATAAGGAAATAACAATGAATAAATTCGAGCATTGTACTTTGTTACCAACATTTATTGTTTGTTTGTTTAAATAAGGGCTTCCACCTCCATTAGAGACCTTGGCACAGAAAAGTAAATTGGCCACGCCTAACTTCTTGGTGTGAAATGCAACAATTCTAAATAAAGATATCCCTTTGAAATGAAAAAACAAAAAAACAAAACAAAACAAACAAACAAAAAACCCACCTTTTTTGGGATTCCAATAAAGACAGAAATTTTAAGTGGGAAAAAATTTATTTTTACCTTGGAACAGAAGGGCAGCATAATCAACTCTCATCTTGGGTATTATTTCTAGTTAATCACATACATACTATTAAAACAATAACAAAACCAGAGATTCAACAATCCTGAATCAGAGAATGTGATTTCTAATCCTAACTCAGCTACAGATTTGTAATGTGACTTAAACCAAGTCATTTAACTCCTTCGGGTTTCTGTTTCCTTCTCTATAGAATAGAGAGGAGGAAACTAGATTTGCCACACATTTCTAGTTGTTAAGCTAGCATAGAAAGAAAGGGGAGGTTGCTCTGCTATGGAGGTAGAAGGGCAATGACTGAAACTCTCTTTCATCCTGGGGATGCTTGCAAGTAGCATCTTTTTCCCCCGAGGCAATTGGGGTTAAGTGACTTGCCCCGGGTCACACAGCCAGGAAGTGTTAAGTGTCTTGAGATCAAATTTGAACTCAGGTTTTCCTGACTTCAGGGCTCTATCTATTGTGCCACCTAGCTGTCTCTACAAGTAACATCTTTGATGAACAAAGACAAGCAGGGATTCTATACTGGGATTTGAAAAGTAGCCCCATTACAGTGAACTTTTAGAATTGAGAGAACTTGGAGATAGGCAGAGTTACATTGAAAAAAAAGAGCAAAATTATTGCATTGGGTCAGGTATTTCTGAATGTCTTTTCCTTTGTAAAATTGATATCTTCCCACTTATTGTATATTCCCTTATTGAGTTTGGGAGGAGTGGATCTTTTTATATTGGGATGTGCTGCTCATGGTTTGGGCATGAAGAAAACCAAGAGGATTTTCTTGTTATTGATCTGTGTTACAAGGACAAGGAAAGATGAACTCGAAGTACCTTCTGGATTAGAGAAATGCAAATTAAGACAACTCTGAGACACCACTACACACCTGTCAGATTGGCTAAAATGACAGGAAAAGATAGTGAGGAATATTGGAGGGCATGTCGGAAAACTGGGACACTGATACATTGTTGGTGGAATGTGAATGGATCCAACCATTCTGGAGAGCAATCTGGAACTATGCTCAAAAAGTTATGAAACTGTGCATACCCTTTGACCCAGCAGTGTTTCTATTGGGCTTATAACCCAAAGAGATCTTAAAGGAAGGAAAGGGACCCACATGTGCAAGAATGTTTGTGGCAGCCCTTTTTGTAGTGGCTAGAAACTGGAAACTGAATAGATGCCTTTCAATTGGAGAGTGGCTGAATAAATTGTGGTATATGAATGTTATGGAATATTATTGTTCTATAAGAAATGATCAGCAGGATGATTTCAGAGAGGCCTGGAGAGACTTACATGAACTGATGCTGAGTGAAATGAGCAGAACTAGGAGATCATTATACATGGCAACAAGACTATATGAAGATCAATTCTGATGGACATGGCTCTCTTCAACAATGAGATGCTTCAAACCAGTTCTAATTGTTCAGTGAAAAAAGTCATATACACCCAGGGAGAGGCCTGTGGGATCTGAGTCTGGATGACAACCTAGCATTTTCACACTCTCTATTGATGTTTGCTTGCATTAGGTTATCCTTCTCAGGTTTTTTTTTTTCCTGTACAGCAAGATAACTGTATAAATATGTATACACATATTTGATCTGTCAAATATTTTAACATAATTAACATGTATTAGACTTCCTGCTATCTAGGGGAGGGGGTTGGGGGAAGGATGGAAAAATTTGTAATAGAAAGATTTGCAAGGGTCAATATTGAAAATTACCTATGCAAATGTTTTGCGAATAAAAAACTTTAACAAAAAAAAGTACCTTCTGAAAACTTTATATATATATATGTATATATATATATATGTAAAGGTACCTTTAACATCAGAGGTTATGGATTCTTAGTAAAGAATGATAAAAAATAAAAATTATACAAAGAGTAAAAATTTGTCTCCATACACACTATACTCCTTACTTAGAGGCAGAGACAGTGCCGGACTTGGAATCCAGGAGACTTGAGTTCAAATTCTCCCTCAGACACTAGCTCTGTGACTCTGGGCAAGTCACTTAATCCCTGTCTGCTTCATTTCTTTAACTGTAAAGTGGGAATACAACAAAAACAAAAACAACAAAACAAAACAAAAAAACAGCACCTATATCCTAGGGTTGTCATAAGGAACAAAAGATAACATATATAAAGTACTCTGAAAACTTAAAAGCACTTTGTAAATGCTATTATTACACAAATATTAAAGTCATACAATTTTCTGTGATACAATATAGAGATAATTTATACTCAATGCTATGATAAGTAACAACTTGCAACTATAGAGCTAATTGTTCAACAATCTGATGAATAACACTAAGTGGACCATAAATGTCCACTTAAAGATATTTCCTAGTGTTAGGCTGCCCTCAAAGTGTCCAAATAAAAGAGGCATTCCTCATAGATGGTAAAGATCTTTAGTTATTACTATTTGTGAGTGATATTCTGCTGATTGCATTGAATTCTGGAATAATACAGAGCATGCTGAGATCTATAGTCACTTAGAAAGCAATTGGCTTTGTCATCTACTTTGAAAAACAAAATGGTTGAAAAAATACGTATTGCTCAGACTTTGGCATTCTGACATTGGACAACCTATTCAAAATTATCCTTTTGGCATTTTAAACAAGTTTCACAGATATACAATAAGAAGGGCTTAGAATTAAAATAGGAAGCGGTAATTTGATTGGATAGCTTTTAAAATTGTATGGTTCTTCAAATAACACAAGTGGTTTACTACTTCAAAAGTACATTTTCTAAGTAAATGTTCTCCCAGTCTTGTTATATGGTTGTGAATTATGGAATACAATGATTTCAGAAGAAGCAAAATTATATGAAATCCAAAGCAAAATACCTGGCAAGTATAAGTAAACTTATGTATATCATTTTATTTATATCACTAACAATGATTCAGATCTAAAGAGTAGAAGAAAGTCATCATAAGGAAATATATGCATATATAAAAATATGTATATATACAATACAAGCTATCTATATATGTACATATATATATCTAAATATATGCATGTACACACATTACATATAAATATATGTTTGCATATGTAATATATACTCCACACACATATATTAAAAAGGAGATGAACCAGTCATACAGCAGAAATCAAGAATTACAGATGGAATTCAAGTTGTGCTCTGTTGCCATTTGATCTTTTCAGTCATGTCTGACTCTTCACTACACCATTTGGGGTGTTCTTGGAGTGGTTTGCCATTTCCTTCTCCAGTCCATTTTTCAGATGAAGAAACTGAGGCAAACAAGTTAAATGACTTGCTCAGGGTCATTGATTTCGATTCAGGAAGATGAATTTTCTGATTTCAGGCTAGGCATTGTGCTGTAGCTGTGCTATCTAACTGTCCTTGTGCTCTGGTATCTACTATTTATATAGATATTCCTTGGAGGATTTACAGAAAGATACAGACAAGAATTGGCCAGAATGATAGGGTATGGAAGAGTTGTGATCTACTCTGATGGAAAGAGTATCCAAAGTGGGACAGCATAATTCCATTGAAATGCCAAAGGCTAAAAAAATGCATTAAACACTTAACAGTGAATATTGATGACAGCAGTTATCACTCTTAGAGTTTTTTTCTTTGAAAACTGTTCTAATAAATTGTTAGGTACTTAATAATATGGAATGACAGCAGCAAATGGTAAAGGGACAAATTCCTGACAGAATAAGGACAATGGTTTTTCATAAATCTTCTATGTGCATATTGGCCTTCTTGCCAAAAGACTTAATGTGTCTATTTAATGTGTATTAGACTACCTGTCATCTAGGGGAGGGGTGGGGGGAAGGAGGGAAAAATTTGAAATAGAAAGTTTTGCAAAGGTCAATGTTGAAAAATTACTCATAAGTTCTGTAAATAAAAAGCTTTAATTAAAAAAAAACAATAAAGAGCTAGCCACGTTGAAAAAATTAAATTAAAAAAAAAAGATTTAATGTATCAAGAAGAAACCTTGCTTTGGATGCTGTTTTCCAGGGTAAGGTACTGCCTTTTCCAGGAATAGGATATACTTGGAAAGGCTCAGTCATATTTTGGTCTCAAAGAGCAGGAAGAATAAAGATTAGATCTGGAAAGTCAGGGAATTTCTTATAAGGAAATTTCCAGACAAAAGGCAGCGTGCCAGGACTGGATAAAAATGCAACGAATGTGGGAGCCATTTAGCAAATGGTTAGATTGGATTTTATGTCCCCTTTTTTGGATCCCCTACTCTATTTCTTGGCATAAGTGGATTATGATGGAGGCTAAGCTTTTAATGAATTTTTTATAACAGAATCTGCCTTATAAACAAGACCCAGTGGGCCAAATTGTACCCATAGATAAGAGCATGGACCTCTAGTCAATGCAGGAAGGATTGGCAGGTGTGTAGCTAAGGGGAAAATGTGATTCACTAGTTTGTGGGTTCGGCATCTACAACTCACGAAATCCATCCTTTTCTGGTGGGAGACCTTTGGAGCCCTGTAGGAGACTTTGCATGGGGAGGCAAAAACAAAAAACAAGTCAAAGACTACTCAATGCCAGTTAAGTATAGTTGAGGAGAGTGAGGTACTGACTAGTCTTCATAGCCAGTACAGCTCATGTTCTTAGGATCCTTCTGAGCAAATTTTATATGTCTTTTCTAAAAGAAGACCCTAGCGTCTGGCTCACTAGTATTTTTGCAATGAGTCTTCCTCTCTTTATTTCTTTAATAGAATATTAAATTTTTAAAGTGTATTTTCTATATAGCTTCTCCAGGCACCATGGTGTGAACTGACTCCTGAGACCCAATTTGTGAAGTTTTCAGTGTCAGAAATCAAGCAAACATTACAAATCAGGATTTCATTTATTGTTTTATTGATCATCTATGAAAGTGATGGGGAACATGGTGAAAATGCAGATTGAACTTAAAAGTGTGTCTCTTCCTTCTTCCCTTTTATAGTACTGGTTGTTAAACATTTATCAGCATACTCCTGTGGATACATGAGCCTAAAGCTTTGATATGCAAATCCATGTGCCACCTCAAATAGTAACTGCAATGATAAAGCATCAATATATAATTTTTAAGTTGGTCACTTTAATAGCTTTCCCTCTGAATGGAACTGTAACAATTCTAGGGCAAATGGGATTTTTCCCCAGGGCACCAACATCTGGGAACATAATTCTGGTTAGAGAGGCAGGAAGAACTTATTTTTCTTGATGAGGATTGTCCCTGAACTTTACTTTGTGCAACCATCACAGGCTGCCACACCATGGTTCTTTTGTAATGATCCTCCTATCCTAGAGCACTCCTATCCCAATTTTCATTGGACCATCCCCTCTCTCTTATTGAAACAGCACTTATAGTCAATGTACCTTTTGGGTTTCTGAAGTATCATCTTTATTCTCTTTCTTCTCTATGTCATTGAATTTCTATTACAACTGCCTTGGAGCCATATTTAGGTAAACATCAGCTAAGCTGATAAATAATGCATGGTATATAATAATGACTCCAATTCAAATTAGGAAATAAGTGAAAACAGAGATTATCCGTTTGTAACAGACGGTATATATAAAATGAGAGCATTCCATCACAGCATGGTTTGTGTTTACATATGTAAGGTTATATTGTGTAGTGTTGTCTAATAATACATAAAGAAATGGCTCTTGGGTCGGATGGTGAGATATGATCTAAAGCCTAAACTACTTCTAAGGAGAGCAAAAGAATATCCAACCGCCATGCTTATACCACCCATACAATAGCTGGAAGGGACAAGCTAGCTCTAGGACAGGAGGGGCTAGGGAATATTTTCTCTTCTTCAAAATATATAGTGGGCTAGAAGTTTATCTATCTGCCACCCTTCAAATATTTCTGAACTAAGGGTTGAAAGGTTTAGGATTAAATTTATATTCCTGGTCACCTAAGGGGAAGGGTTGCCCTTGATTTATACTCACCAGCTGATCCCCTTCCTACTAAATACCAGGCACACAAAAAATTATCACAAATAGCATATAAGCCCATTAGGCCAAGGAAAACAGGAAATAAAAATCGAAGAAAGTATACAATTTAGAAAAGAGAAGAAACTCCCAACCTTGACAAAATTCCTGAGTGTAGAGCCAGATTAAAATGCAATGGGGAAATATGTAACAACATTAATTTTAAAAATACAATACAACATAGATAATTTTAATTTGTGATTTTCTAAGTAAATCTATGCCTTCAGGGGTTGGATATTGACACCATTGGTTTTGAATAGACCAATGAATAGAGAAGAATGAATGAATTCTTTATTTGGGAGTGAAATAAAATCTCAGCTCAACAAGGTGGGGATGATTTTACCATTCATTGGAGATCCATTCTTAGAAATCTCTAGAATTGCAGACAAGTCCAGGAACAAAATGGGTCCAATTTCCCAGGCTTGTCCACTATTCCAAAGTCACCTTCTGCTCTGCCTCCCTGGTGTTCTTGCTCACTGCGGCTTTTCTGAAGAGTTTCTGGCACCAAATTAGCAAATATCTTATTCAGGTGCACAGAACCATGCTCTGTGTTCTTTCCAGTGATGACTCACATCTCCTTCCATATGTACAACAGCTGCCGATGTGCGGCATAGGGCTCTCTTTGTGGGACATCCTCCAGCAAGATGATTTGTTATTGTTATTTGCCATTTCTTTCTCCGACTCATTTTATAAGTGAAGAAATGGTGGCAAACGAGTCAAGTGACTTGGTCAGGGTTACACAACTAGTAAATAAATGTCTGAGGCTGGATTTGAACTCAAGAAGATGAGTTTTCCTGACTCCAGGACTTGTGCTCTGTGCACAAGTGGCCCCACCTAGCTACCATATATGTGTATATCTGAATCTATGTAGATAGACAGATATCTATATATATATTATAGATATATATATATGTTACATAATCTATAATATATGTCGATATATATATATATTCTAAATATCAGAGCTAGAGAAGACCTCAATGACTATCTAGTCACAGGATTATAGAATTATAGTTGACATAGACCTTGGAGGTAAAGTCCAGTCCTCCCATTTTATAAATAAGGGCAGTGAAGGAATCAAAAAATCAAACTTTTGTCCTTTAAGTTCAAATCCAGCACTCTTTCCAAAGCATCCAAATAGCTATCTGAAAAATAATTTCCTTTACAATAATGCTAGTAAGTGCTTATGCAACTTTTGCTGGAGCCTGCTAGTGAGGGAGAACTTACTAGGCAAGATAGGTGGTATAGTTAGTGAATTGTCCATATCCAGCCTCAGATGTGTCCTAACTGGGTGACCCTGAGTAACTGTTTGCTTCAGTTTCCTTATGTTTAAAATGAGTATAATAATATCACCTACCTTTCAGGGTTGTTATGAGCATCCAATGAAATAATATTTGAAAAGCATTTAGGACAGTACTGGCGCATAGTAAACACCAAATAGATTTTGATGGTTGTTATTATGATTGTGATTATTTTGTTATTATTACTTCCACAAGAAGCCCCTTGCACTTTTGAATAGCTCTGACCATCAGGAATTTTGTTCCTCAAGACTACAAACACACACACACACACACACACACATTTTGTAAATTTTTGTCCTCTGATACAAGCAGAAAAACAATATGGATGCTCTTCCAAGTGATGATCCTCCAAATACTTATAGACACATCCCAACATCTTCTGTTTTTCTGGTTAAACATTTTTAATTTCTTCAAGGAATCTCCCTACAAAATGAACTCTGGGTCCTTTACCATTGCTAATTTAGCTACTTTAGGAACATTTCTAGCTTCCCAGTGTTCTATGTAAAACAGATACCCAGAACTGAACAAAATATTTCAGCTGTGTATGAATAGGGAAGAGTGTAATAGGACTATAACTGCTCTCTTTCCCAGAAATTATACCTCTCTTAAAATAATGAAAGAGCAATAGCTTCTTTCTTGGCTGCTCACAAAGCTTAATTGACTTATGCTAAGCTTTCAATCCATTAAAACTTCCAGATATATATCAGGGGAATTTCTGTCAAGCCACACCCCCTACTCTAATGCTGAGTGGTGATTTTTCTTTTTAACCCCAATTTCTTTTTCTAGATCTTTGCTTCCAAAGGGGAAAGTTGTATGGCAGAAGACAATGGAGGAAGACTCACATTAGATCAGAAGGACTTTGTGAAACAATTGGGATGTTTTTGGATTGGTGAAGAAGGAATTATATTGAATGTGGGGGGAGAAGAAATTTGGTGAAATATCTTAGACTTCAGTTCTGGAAGAAAAATGTTTAAGCTGAAAAGGAAAAAATTTGAGAAAAAAGGAAATGAAGAGAAGGATAAGCTAGTTGATAAGGCAATATAAGTAATAAAAACTAAATAAAACAAATGGCCAGAGCAAAATAAGAGATTAGTAAGAGAAGAGAAAGGAAGTTGGGTGTGTCTGCCAGGTTGTAAAGAGGTGATAAAAGGACATAAATGTGTAAAGATGTGATAAAAGAAGTAAAAATGTTAACCAGATGAGCTATAAACATTCAAGCAGTTTGAAGAAAAAGCTGAAAATAAAGAATCTCAATCAATCTAGAGAGCAGAGGGAAAAAAAAAAAAACCTTTTCATAATTTGCCCTGAGTATATAATGTTTGTTTCTGTCACAGTCAAGGGATTGGTATTTCTGTTCAAAGTGCCTGCTGGTATTCTCAGAAAAGAATGATTAGGAACTTGAGAAACAGCCTTTCATGAGGATTATCATCCAGGTTATCAGGAATAATGATGTGTTCCTTTAAAAAAAATTTTAATAGTATTTTATTTTTCCAATTACATGTAAAAAACAGTTTTCAGCATTCATTTGTGTAAGATTTTAAATTCTAAATTTTTCCCTTCCTTTTTCTCCCTCTTTTCTCCCCAAGACAGCAAGCAATCTGATATAGGTTATACATATACAATTATTTTAAATATATTTCCATACTAGTCATGTTGTAAAAGAAAAATCAGAACAAAATGAAAAAAATGCCAGAAAAAAAGTATAAGCAAGAATAAAAAAGTGAAAATAGTATGCTTTGATCCACATTCAATCTCCGTAGTTCTTTCTTTATATGAGACTGGCATTTTTATCCCATGACTATTGGAATTGTCTTAGAACTATATTGCGGGGCAGCTAGGTGGTGCAGTGGTTAGAGCACCAGCCCTGAAGTCAGGAAGATCTGAGTTCAAATCTGACCTCAGACACTTAATTCTTCCTAACTGTGTGACCCTGGGCAAGTCACTTAACCCCAATTGCCTCAGGGGAAAAAAAAGAACTATATTGCTGAGAAGAGCTGAGTCTATCATAGCTGATCATCACATAATCTTGTTATTACTGTATACAACATTCTCCTGGTTCTGCTCATTTTATTCAGTCTTTCCAGGCTTTTCTGAAATCCATAATGATTTTTCCTTAAAGAAAAACTAAACAGAAATGGGACTTCAGGCAAAGGAAGAAAGGAAGAGAATGGAACTCATGTGGCAGAGGTGAAACATGACATATATCAGGGGATTAGAGAATAGGAAAATGCTACATGGAGGGAAAATGGAAGGAAAAGAACTGGGACCTGGCACATTTGGAACAAATCTGAACCTTCCCAAAGAGGAAGAAATAAGGTTTCCCTCCAAGGAATTATAGTGTTGTGGTTTTATGCAGAAACAGATCAACTGAGAGAAATACTGAGAAAGCAATCTACAATGACACTTTTCCCCCCAATCATCTAACTTTTATGTAATTAATAAGATTTTTTTAAGGTGCATAGTAGGGAAAATTGGATAGGTGTCATACATAGTGCTAGAGTCAGGATTCAAACTCAAGTCTGACACCAAGGACAAAGCTCTTTCAAAACTACCATATTGCTTATCTGTAATTATAGCTTACATTTATATAATGTGAGCTTTACAAAGTTTGCAAAGTGCTTTTCTTCTCAAAAAGTCATGAATTCAGCACCAAGATCATTGTTCTGGATTTTACAGGTGAGGAAACAAGCTCAAAGTGACTTTCTCACAATTACACCAGCAAGAGTAACAACTCAAATACTCTAAGACTTAGTTTTTTCTACTATACCACATACTTTCTAACATCATCAATATCATCATAAAGAATGCACAGTGACTATTTGACAAAAACTGCTGGGATAATTGGAAACTAGTATGGAAGAAATTAGGCATTGACCCACACTTAACACCATATACCAAGATAAGGTCAAAATGGATTCATGATCTAGGCATAAAGAAGGATATTATAAACAAATCAGAACAATGTAGGATGGTTTACCTCTGAGATCTGTGGAGGGGGAAGGAATTTGTGACCAAAGAAGAACTAGAGGTCATCATTAATCACAAAATAGATAAGTTCGACTATATCAAGTTAAAAAGTTTTTGTACAAACAAAATGAATGCAGACAAGATTAGAAGGGTAGCAGTAAACTGGGAAAATATTTTTACATCCAAAGGTCCTGATAAAGGCCTCATTTCTAAAATATATGGAGAATTGACTCAAATATATAAGAATTCAAGCCATTCTCCAGTTGATAAATGGTCAAAAGATATGAACAGACAATTTTTATTTTTTTAATTTTTTTTAAAGTTTATTTTTTTATTTTTATTAATACTTTTTATTTGCAAAACATATGTATGGGTAATTCCTAAACATTAACCCTTACAAAGCTTTCAAAAAGACAATTTTTAGACGAAGAAATTGAAACCATTTCTGGTTACATGAAAAGGTGCTCCAAATCACTATTGATCCGAGAAATGCAAATTAAGACAACTCTGAGATAACACTACACACCTGTCAGATTGGCTAAAATGACAGGAAATGATAATGATAACTGTTGGAGGGGATGTGGGAAAACCGGGACACTGATACATTGTTGGTGGAACTGTGAATGGATCCAACCATTCTGGAGAGCAATTTGGAACTATGCTCAAAAAGTTATCAAACTGTGCATACCATTTGACCCAGCAGTGTTTCTACTGGGCCTATATCCTAAAGAGATTTTAAAGGAGGGAAAGGGACCCACATGTGCAAAAATGTTTGTGGCAGCCCTTTTTGTAGTGGCTAGAAACTGGAAATTGAAAGGATGCCCATCAATTGGAGAGTGGCTGAATAAATTATGGTATATGAATGTTATGGAATATTATTGCTCTGTAAGAAATGACCAACAGGAGGATTTCAGAGAGGCCTGGAGAGACTTGCATGAGCTGATGCTGAGTGAAATCAGCAGAACCCCAGGAGAACATTATACACAGCAACAAGACTATAGGATGATCAATTCTGATGGACATGGTTCTCTTCAACAATGATGTGATAAAAACCAGTACCTATTGTTCAGCGATGAAGATAGTCATATATATCTAGAGAGAGGCCTGTGGGAACTGAGTACGGACCACAACACAGCATTTTAACGCTTTCTGTGAATATTTCCATGCATTTTGTTTTCCTTCTTAGGTTGTTTTTTTCTTCTTCTCTTTCTAGATCTGATGTTTCTTGTGCAGTAAAATAACTGTATAGATATGTATACATGTATTGTATTTGTCATATAATTTATCCTATTTAGTATGTATTAGATTACCTGTCATCTAGGGGTGGGGGGTGGGGGGAAGGAGGGGAAAAGCTTGGGAAAAAAAAGTTTTTGCAAAGGTCAATGTAGAAAAATCACTCATATGTTTTGTAAATAAAAAGCTTTTAATAAAAAAAAGAATGCACAGTGACTTCAGCAATTAGGACTCAATGAAAAAAACTTACATTGATAAGTATACCAAAATATACTGACATACCACAGCTATTCTATTCATGTCATGGCCTGCTACAATAATCTGTGGCTGCCTTCCATTAGGCCTCTAATGATACAGCTCTGGAGTTTTCCCTTCTTATGAACCATCAATAGATGTCCAATAGTTGTCTTAATATTCCTTTCAATGGATTTTGAATGAATTTACTCAAGGTAGACTTTCTTTTTGAATCAGGAATCTGATCTTAAAATGATCAGAAATCTGATCCTAAAACGATACCAGATAATCATGAAAATGATTCTTTCTCTGTTCTGTCTTATTAACAAGAATAGGATAAGGCTACTGGGGCTTTGCCTCAAGGAATAAAAATTTAGAATGTTTTGGCAACAATTGTAATCCTTCAGCAAAATAGAAACCACTGAGCTTAATTCTAAGAAAGCCAGAATAATTAGTTGAAACAGGAAGCTATTACATTGCCCCCTATCCTCCTCCCCCATAATCAGTCACCCTAGTGAACTTCTTCCTATCTGCTTTTGTCCCTATCCCCAAGGCTTCTCAGTCTATGGAGTCTATGTCTTACATTCCCCTGATTCCATCCATAGAGTAGTATCTCAGGGTATCCCTCTAATTTAAATTTGTCTTCAAAATTTAAATCAAGAACATAGTCAATATGGGGGCTTGTTATGCTTGACTATACATATTTCTCATAAGTCATTTTTCTTTCTTTTTCAGTGAAGGAAGGGGAAAAGGGATGGAGAAAAACTGGATTTTCTATAATTAGAAAAATTTATTTAAAAACATTTATTTTCTCATGTACCTTTTCTTGAAAACAAAAATTATTGAATGTGTGCCATTTGAAAAGTGCTGTCAGTCTATATGTTATAGATGCAATTACTATGGAAAAACTTCTCCTTTAATTTCCATAACACATAATAATGGAACTTCACTGGATCTGTTTTTTTTTTTGTTAGATTAAAACTCCCAAATTGGGTTCATGCAAGAAGATCCTACAAGTTGCTCTCTAATACTTCCCCACCAAATATACATGCAGTGAAGCCTTCACCAGATTGTTGTGATGTTCATGATAGTCAAGTGTCTGAATAATGGCTAATGGTCCTGGTGTTTAGGATGTTTAAGGGACAACTAGTAACTCTGGTGTCAGAGCTGTCCATCCATCTTTGGTGGTCATCTACTTCCTAGCTCTCACCTGTGACTCCAAGAAGCAATAGCATGAGCAGTGGTCACAACCCAGTAAATCATCTTCACAGACTGGTTGAGAGTAACCAACATGCCTCAGTTCCCTCAGTGAGTTAGGGAGGTATCTATCCCAAGAATGTGAAGACCTCCAACAGAACAGGCAGATGCAGACATTTTGTTGCAATAGACCATGAAGGCAGCAGATACTGTGGAGCTCTTAGAGCTTGGTCAGACACTAAAAATACCAAAGATTGCATCCAGAGTCATCACCAGTTGTCTTGACTTTTATCTTGTCACTAGGCTTGAAGAAGAGTGAGGCTGAAGCTTTTGGGCAACTCTGCCTCATGTCCAATTTACACTCTTCAAAAGGCAATACCCATACGATTTTATTACTATTGTTTTATCATTTAATAATACTTTTTATTTTGCTATATGTTACTATATATTATATTGTTGATTATTATTAATATTAGTATGTAGTACTTATATATAAACTAATTGTTACTATATTATATTGATATAATAAAATTTATTATTATTTTATATAAAATTTATTATTATTTTACTTTTTCTATTTTGCCTGCATCAAAGTCCTGTGGCAATAAATGAAGTGATGATGTAATAGTTGTGGTTATACAAGAAGCTATGCATTGTACATAGATGGTCCAGGCTATTGGACTGGAGCAGCAGTGGGATCTAGTAGTCTCCTTAAGTGTTACCTCCCCCCCCCCAGGTAATTGGGGCTAAGTGACTTGCCCACGGTCACACTATTAAATGAAAAATGAGAACTCTGAAGGGTCTACCAACAGGATAGGTCATCAATGTCTAAAAAGGTAGCAGCTCCATAAAAATAAAGTGCAAACAAAGTTTCAAAAGCTACAGGGTTCTTGACTCAATAAGAAGTCAGATAGAATTCAGTTTTATGCTAATAATACTAATCTAAAGTGCTTTTATGATACCCTGAAGGTTATTTGTGGGCCAAAGGTCTAAGCTGCATCTCAACTATTCAGTACTGATGGAGCCACATTGATTAGTGATAAGAAGAGGATGCTGGAGAGATAGTCTGAATACTTCTATAGTGCTCTCAACAGATCATAAACTAATTCTGAAGCTATTGATTATTTACCTCAGATTGAAATAAATTCCTCTCCAGCTGAATTTCCAAATGAAGAAGATGTTTTGAATGCCATTAGACTCTTCCCATGTGGCAAAATGCCTGGTGTTGATTCCATTCCAGCAGAGATCTGTAAGGCAGGGAGTCATCGCTCATTCAAAAGATAACTGAAATCTTTTAAGTTATACTGCAAAAAGTTATCCCCCCAGGAGATCAAGGATGTTTCTACTGTCCATCTCTAGAAAGGAAAACGAAACAGGTTGTCCTGTGAGAATCATGAGGGACTGGGGGTTGGAGTTGTTCTATCTTAGTGATGGACGGCAAGATTCTTGCCAGAGTCCCCTTTAATCAGCTGATTGTTCAACTGGAAGATGATCATCTCCCTGAGAGACAATGTAGCTTCAGAAAGGCATGAGGATTGTCAACATGGTGCTTGCTGCTCAACAACTCCAGGAGAAATGCCAGGAGCAGAACAGAGGCCTGGATACAATGTTCCTCTATCTAACCAGAACTGTCAGTCTGTGGAAGATAATGGCAAAATTTGGGCCAGGAGTTCATCAGTATTATATGTCAGTTTCACGATGGTAGGGATTCTGGGGACTGGATGATGCTCTTGCACTTTCCCATTCACCACAGCAAAGGAATGAGATAGAGTTGTGTGCTTACTTCCAAGCTTTTTAGCATGATGTTTTCAGTTATGTTGTTGGATGCCTTCAAAGAGTACAAAAACGTCAAAGTCAAGTACACTAACAGTAAATGGTTTAATTTGAAAAGGCTACAAGCCAAGACTAAAGTAGAGGGAAAGTTGGTTTGTGGCTTTTTGTTTGTAGATGATTGTGCACTCAATGCAGCCTCTAAAGCTGAGATGCAGCAAAATGTGGGTCGATTCTCTGCCACTTTTGCTCATTTTGATCTAATACCACCAATAAAACGTAAGTTCTCCACCACCAAGCACCACACCATGCATATGCAGAACTATCAATTATATCAAATGAAAGCTGGAGATAAATTCACTTACCTTGGCAGTATACTTTCCACATAGATGATGAGATTTATGCATGCATTATCAGAACTAGGTCAGTATTTGGGAGACTCTGAAAGAATGTGTGGGACAGAAGAGGTTGCCCACTAATTTGAAGGTCTTCAGAGCCATACTGCTGACCTCATTGTTGTATGCCTGTGAAACCTGGACAGTCTACCAACACCATGCCAGAAAACTGAATTGCTTTCCTTTGAATTGTCTTTTGAACATTCTGAAAATCAATTGGCAAGATAAAGTACTGGGCACTGTAGTCTTTTTTTTAATCTAGGCTGCCAAGCATTCAAACTCTACTACAAGGGGCACAACTCTGATAGGCTATACATTTTGTTTAAATGCCAAATGTACATTTACTCTAAAAAACTATTTTATGGAGAGCTCACACAAGACAGGTACTCACATGATGGCTAGAAGAAGCAATATAAGAACACTCTCAAGGTCTTTCAAGAACTTCAATTGTGAGACATGGGAGACACTGACACAGAGTTGTCCAGCATTGTTGCCCACATCAAAGAAAGCCCTGTGCTCTATGAGTAAAGCAGAATTGTAGTAGCTCGGAAGAAACACAAGATATACAATTTTAGAAAGATCTCCTTCCCAAATGGTCATAAGGACAATTTGTGTTTGACCTGTGGTAAAGTCTTCTGAACTCTTCTTAGTCTGGTCAACTACAAGTGGACACACTATACATTGACCCTGACATAGTGCAGTTATTTTGGTCCTCTCTGAGCACAAAGGACAGGCAACAACATCCTTGCAAGAATGCAAGGATGAGATTTCACCAAATCTTAGATTTGGTGAAAGAAATATGTGAATTTAAATACTGCTTCAAGACAGTAGTGGTGAGACTGGTCAAGTCACTGAGCCTCTCAAAACTCCATTTTCCTCATCTGCAAAATGGGGATAATATCATTTACCTCAAAGGGTTGTATAGAGGATTAAAAGAGACAATAAGATGATAATAAAAGTGCTCTGTGAACTTTAAAGCATTCTAAAAATGCCAGCTAGTGCAATATCCCTAGCCCAGTTTTTATTTTAGAGGAATGAGGAATAATGACAGCTCTTCTTATAACATATTTTGGGTCCTCACAAACTGTCGGGAGAGTAGCACATTTCTCTTCAGGATCCTCTATTATATGTGCTTCTTTACAGAAGGAGAGGCAGGTTATCAAAGATTCCGTCAGTCATTCCCCGTTTTCCCTCCAGCTCTCCCTCCAGCTGTCTTTCCTGTCCCTTTTCAACAATGAATAAAAGCAGGAGATGAAGTAAGGAAAGTCCAATTATCTCCTATCAACCTGCAGTCCAAGAAGGACAATAGCTACATGATCCACTTAGAAGTTAGGTTAGACATTTTCCTTCAACCCCCTGAAGCATAGGTTTTTCTCTAGTGGGGGTAGGAGCTTTAATGCACTACAGATCCTATTTTACATCTTATTCATTACTGGAATTTCCCTCTTCATTCCTTACCCAATGCACTGGTTTAAAACCTTGGCTTTGCTATTTGAAGCAAAGAAACATTAAAGTAAAAGGACCTCTGAACTGTTTAGATTTAACCTTTTATTTTGCTTTGATATGCAAGCTTCTATTTTTCCTTTTAAGACAGCAACACAGTCAGTCCAAACTCCCCAGTCTGTGATCTCAAACCCAGTGAGCTCATGGGTAATGTTTATCTTGGCACTGACATGCTCAACATAATGATCCACCAGTTGGCAAAAGCCATAAAAACAAACAGATCTATAGCCTCCTACTTAAAAGGAAATATTAGATAAGAATGGCTGAACTTTGGCATTCATTCCAGGAGGACTTGGAGGCAGGGAGCAGAATGTGCTTCATATTGAAGGAAAAAAAAAAGATTTATCAAAATTTGTGCTTCAACTTTGAAAGTAATTATTATCTTTGGTTCTTACCTATCTAATCCCAATTGCCCTATGGAATTGATGGACACTGCTTAGGGACAACCAAGGGTATGCTGGTATATGTTTAATAACTGATTCTCTGGCGGGGGGGGGAATGTATACAGGACACACTATTAAGTTTAGTCTACATCATTACCACTTTCTCCATTACTTTCTTAAATCTAGACAATTAAAAAAAAAAACCAATAAATCAAGCCCTGATTTGCAATGTTTATAGATTCTCATGTCTAAACAAATGTTCACTGAAAACATACCCAGATATTCTGTCTGATCAAAGAATCATGTTCCTCTCTACCTGATATCCTGAGCTCTGAGTTGCATGGAGTTAATGGTTTCCAAGATATGGACACTTAGGAAAAGAAATCAAAATTATATGGAATCAAGATAAGATATATAACATCTCCAATATTCAATCTCTAAGTATGTCTGTGATCTAAGACATTCAGATCTGTGATTAGAATTTGCCAGCTTCATGAAGGAGAAAGAAGTAAGAAGCAAAGAGGGAGAGGGAAGGCAATGAAGGCATGAAGTAGATTATAGACATGTGAATAAACAAAAAGGGAAAAGGTTTAAGAGATGTAGAGATAGAATTGATGGGGATTTGTCATCTGTCAGTTCATGAAAGATAGCAAGCTACTGGTTAATCATTCTGGTCTCTGGTGAATAATCTTTCCTGGGAGTCAATAGATGCTAAATTTTTGTAGTGTATAATAATGTGTTGTGCATTTTCTATCATTTCTTTGTATCATCTGCATTAATTATTGTCTAGATTCCTTAGAGATAATTTTCTGTAATTTCTGGCAACATTGATCTGGTCCTGAAATTGCCATAATAAACTTTTCATTTTCACAAACAAATCCAGATGACTCAGTCATTTGTACTATATTAGTATATAGTAAGTTGGGGGTGGTGTACATTCACCAAAAGCTAGCTGCTCAATCATTTTCCTCATTAGAAGAACCTGTAATCATTCTTGAAAGCAGAGTCCTCATTAGATATTTTCAAAGGAATTGCCACTTATCATTTGACTGACGGAGAAAACTGGCTCAAAGACACCACAAGATTTGTCCAAAGAAATGGAGCAAATTTGTGACAGAGCTAAGACTAGACCTCACCAACAACTAATTTATTACATAATTTGCCCCAAACCACCAATTATCTAAAGCCAAGTTTACATTATCCAATAGTACCCCTTAGTTGATACCTAGCAAAGTAAATCCACTTTGATTTACAACATGGCTTATGTAAAAGAAGCAGCTGAATTTTGTCTAAGTTGTTTATCTCAAACAAGAGTAGCAGAGGCACTAGGAATGAGTTGAATGCAATAAATTGTGTCAGATCTTCCTGAATAGGACTTTGTATTAAAGGTATGAATGAGCTCTATTCCTAGCAGTTACTTTCTAATAGACATCCTCAGCCATAAGATTTAGACCCAGGGTCACTCCTATCATAGGCTTTTTGCCAGATACAGATCCAGAGGGCCATGATGGCTATTCATGCTTGTGGTACTATCTAAACTCTTACCTGTCACCACTAGTAAACATACCACACACACACACACACACACACACACAGACACACACACATATACACATATCGATATAGATATAGATATATGCAAAAAACATGCAAAATATTGGGGGGGAGGCCCAAGAGAATGAAATGCCCAGGTGGAGTTAATCAGGAGAATCATCAAGGTCCTTCAGATACCAGCTATTCATTCTGTAATCATTAGTTTTTAATAGTTACTTGGAAACATTAAAAAGTTAAGTGACTTGTTGAAGGTCATACAATTATATAATTTTTCACTTGGGTTGTCCTTATTCCCAAGACCAATTTTCTTTCCTCCACCCTTCCCCACTTAATAGCATTTTATTTTTTCTAATTACATATAAAAGCAATTTTCAACATTCATTTTTATAAAATTTTAACTTCCAAATTTGTATCCTTTTCCTTGCCTCTTCCCAAAATAGCAAACAATCTGATAGAGGTTAAACATACAATCATGTTAAATATATTTCCATATTAGTCATGTTGTGAAAGAAGAATCAGAACAAAAGGGAAAAAAAACTTGAGAAACAAAAACTAAAAAGAAAATGAAAATAGTATGCTTTAATCTTCATTCAGACTTCATCGTTCTCTGGATGTGGATGTGGATGGCATTTTTCATTGTGAGTCTTTTGGAATTGCCAAGCCCAGCTTTCTAACCACTGATGGAAATGAGAAATGAAGAATAAAGGACAAACAACAATAAATGCAAGAAATGAGAAGATGCTGCAACAGTAATAATAGTAGGAGAACTTATGGATAAACTTGCTAAATTGGGTAAGTTAAGAGGTTGAATTTGATAGCATCCAATACTGGGATTCTATGACCAAAGTGCTACCTTGAATCTGTGATTTTGTTACTGTTCAGGCATTTCAGTCATTCCTGACTTTTCATGATCTCTTTCAGGGTTTTCTTGGCAAAGACACTGGAATTGCTTGCTATTTCCTCATTTTACAGATGAGGAAACTGAGGCAAATGGGATTAAGTGACATGACCAGGGTCACACAGCTAATAATAAGTGTCTGAGGTTAGATTTAAATGGAGCACATTGGTCCTAGAATCAGAAAAACTGCCCTTGAATCTATGAGATCATTAGTAATCTCTGTGATTCAAAGGGAACCATAGTATGCCAAAATGTCCTCTCCTTTCATAGTATCCTATGATAATTCCTGCCCTGGAATGATGACCTCTCTGTAAACCCTTGGCACATCCATAACAGATGTCATAATTTTCTCACTAAATGTAAAGATTTAATCCAGTGTAATTCTCTGCCAGCTGTTTCTATAAGGGGGTACCTCCCAATAGCAGCCAGTCCCTGGGTGACATTATGATTGTTCAGGAATAGCTTGAGTGGTGGAGGTGCTATCAGCAGGTGGGCACTATTGCATCTTCATTCTTACTTCAGGTATCTAAGGGAATCAAATGGTATTTGCTGATGTTCCTAGAAATGCATTAAGTGAAGTTAAATACTAGGGCTTTCTTTGTCTCCACAATCTGCTTCAGACCTCCTACTAGGGGTCTCCATTGACTGTATTCTCCAATGAGAGTTTTAAGATAACAAAGTGTTACTTAGTAAGACTTGGTCTCTGTGGGGTATGGCAGGGAAGAGACAGAAATGTCCCACAATAATACACTTCAAAGAAAATTGAACAAGTTATTTCTTTTCATTGGCAAGGTGATAGGTAATCAACTTCTATAGAGATTTTCAAATAAGGGACCTCTAACAAGTCAAGCTGTGAATAGAAGAAAAGGTACCAAGGGATTACAGAGAATTGAAAAAGGATCTGAAAGATCATGGTGGGCTGAGAGGGATGGAAGAAGAGAGCAGAAAGGATGATACTATTTGGGAAAGAGAAGTACACAAATATATATTATTTCTCATTTGCATTCTCTACATCCTAGCTAAACAGACCTATTTGCTCCCAAGGATTCAAGGATCATTTCTTTGCAGGTGAGTCTCAGATCTAGATCTCTAGCCCTAAACTCTCTCTTGACCTTCAGTTTCATATTGCCAGTTGCCTATTGGACATCTCTAAGTTGTACAGACATCTCTATAGACCTTCTCAAACAGAATTTATGAATGTCCCTTTCTTCCATGCTTTCTTCTTTCTAATGTCCTTATTACAGTGAAGGATACCACTGTAATCTCCATCACCCAGACTATCTGGGTATCATCCTCATTCATACAGTGCAACTCTAATCTGTGGCCAAAGCTTGTCATTTCTGTCTATCTCCCTTTTCTTCACCTATGCTTTCTCCACTCAGGTACAGATCTTTATCACATCATTTCAACCATCTTCCTTCCCCAAGTTGCTCCAATCCACCCTCCATTCCAACTATCAGAATAATCTTTCTAAAGTGCCTGGCTTTTCTAATGGCCTGACCATGCCATTCTCCTACTTCATAAACCCAATTGCTCAAATATACCTCTTTGACTTTTTTAAAGCCCTTCAAAGCTGGACCTCTGCCTCCTCTCCCACTTTCTAATCCTTTTATACTTTACTCCCTACCCCCTACTCTAAGATCTACAAATTCTCTCTCTCTCTCTCTCTCTCTCTCTCTCTCTCTCTCTCTCTCTCTGTCCCTCTCTTTTTGTCTCTATCTATCTCTGTTTCTCTCTGCCTCCCTGACTCTTTCTCTGTCTGTCTCTACTCTGTCTTTCTCTCTGTCTCTGTCTGTCTGTCTCTGCCTATCTCTCTCTGTCTGTCTCTCTGCCTCTCTCTGTCTCTCTCCTCTCTCTGTCTGTCTCTCTCTGCCTCTGTCTCTGTCTCCCCTTGTTTGTTTTATTTTGTTTTTGTTATTTCTCAAAAACAATACTCCATCCCCCCAGCTCCTGCCTTCTATTGATTGTTTTTCCACACCTGGAATGCTGCACTCATCCCTCTTTTTTTTTTTTTAATACATTAATTTATTTTTTTAAAATGTGCAAAACAAAATGAATATAGCTAAGACGAGGAGAAAAACAAAATACCTGTGAGTTAGGGTGGGTGCACTCATCCCTCTTTATCTCCGCCTCTCTGCTTCCTTCAAGACCTACTTCAAATTCTGCCTTCTGGGAAAAAAAAATCTTTCCTGGGATTTCCCACTATTAATGCCTTCTCTTTTAGAGTGCATCTTTTTTTTTTTTTACATTATATATATACATATATATGTATATATATTATATATATATATGGTTGTTTGCATATTATCTCCCTAATTAGAAATTAGGGAGAAATTAGTAATCCTAAAGACTGTATTTTTGCCTTTCTTTTTCCCTCCTACCTCCCATCACTTATCAGAGTGACTGGCAGACTTAAGTACTGAATGCTTGTTGACTGACTGACAGACTAAGTGGATCTGCTGTTCTGACTAGATGTAATCAAGCACAAACAGGGGCTCAGATCTCCCAAGACTCCCTCCTTTATGCTGATCCTCCACACAGTCTGGTCCTCATGCATGACTTTTCTTTATACTGTTCTTCTCCTCTTGCTACCATTCATCACAAATTGCAAATATAATCTAACTCATTCCTCTCAATCCTTCTTTCTTTTCTCAATCACACCCCTTTCTCTAAACTCTTTTCAAATAGCCAAAGGCTAGTTTATACACCAGCACCTCTCCCATGCCCTGGCTCTTCTTTAGAAGGGCTGGAATTTCAGTATACCTTGAAGGATCAAACTAGCAATTAATGCAATACATTATTTATTTACTTATTATTTTGAATGCTAGAAAGATTTAATTTACATTCTCGCAAGAATGGATGTCTTAGGTGAGTAGACACACCTTTGAAACTCCAAAGGCAGCATTTTATTTCTATCCTGAAGCACAAGTCTCTGTCCGGATTCCCCCATTAATTGGATGTCACACTACATAAATCTCTACTCCCCATTTCATAGCCAGTCTCTGCCCCAAAAGAGCTTAGGTTCTAGAAGGGAGAAGATAACAGAGGAGGGCTAAACTCAAAGAACAAAAGATTCTTTTCAAATCTCCAGCACCACCCCGGATTACAAAACTCAGTCTCTGCCCCCAAGGAGCTTACTTTCTTTTAGGGGAAGATAACCTTTACACTTGATTATTCTTTGATGTCCTTGTGGGTTTCAGTTTTCTAATTTAAGTATCATTTTTCCAATTTAATTTTTCTGTGAAAACCAAATAAATGTCCATCTATTTCTCACAATTGCGGGGGGGGGCGTTTTTTTAAGAGTCTGACTCCCACATCCTCTCTTTATCTCTCTCTCTCTCTCTCTCTCTCTCTCTCTTTCTTTTTTTTTCTCTCTCTCATTTTTTTTTTACATCTCCTGCACAGATCTCTTTACACAGGATGGATAATTAATTCCTGAATTTTCTGCTAATTCTTCTGACAAAGTTGTTCTAGGAGTGAAACTACCTCCAATTTTAACACTTTCCTCCGTTTTTGCCATTCTATTTTGCTGTTCAGAGTCATTCTATTTTCCTGTGCCATTCTGCTAGTCGCTTCTAACTATTCTGCTATTCCCTTCACTGCCTCTCTGGTGTAACTTATCCAATAATATTTACTCACCAAATAGGAATGACCCAAATCCAGAACTAGATTTCTAACCTTG
Source organism: Myrmecobius fasciatus (assembly GCA_023553655.1). Taxonomy (NCBI): domain Eukaryota; kingdom Metazoa; phylum Chordata; class Mammalia; order Dasyuromorphia; family Myrmecobiidae; genus Myrmecobius; species Myrmecobius fasciatus. The sequence continues at coordinate 29,697 of JAJPUD010000205.1, read as the reverse complement.
AATTCATCAGTTACTCTTCTAGACTTAATTCTTCCTGATTTACTCTTACTTTCTTCATCAAATGCCAATTGGATTGGTGCATATGCAATGCATTTTTTAATCCATAAAACAAAACAAATAGAGATAGTAGGAGGAACATTTTTATTTCAAACTAAAGTTTTGTTCTCTGCTTATACTGATGTATTTAATATGTGTTTGCATAGATTGGAAAAATTACAGTAAATTTGTATTAAAAAATTCTCTCATCAATTGACACACCTGGTCCTTATAGTGTTAAATAGTCTCAGGAGCTAAGTTGGCAGCTTTCAGCAGCTGGGTGCCCCTGCAGACTGAGACCACAGCTGTTCTCCCTTTACCAGCATTCCCAGACTATCACAAGCAAAATTTTTACCACATGCTTGACTACGTAAATTGTTACTAGTCTGCATGACTTATACTACCAAAGGTCGTTACTTTTTAAAAACCACTTCCTCACCACTATTTAATCCTTTGCCATCTGACTTCTGTCTCAACAGCTCTACTGTAACCACTCTTTCACCAACAAGCTTCTAATTGCCAACTCCAATAGCCTCTTTGGAATCTCTCCATAAAATTTGGCACTGTTTTCCACCCACTTCTGGATACTCTTTCGACTTCAGAGACACTATACTTACCTTGTTCTTACAGGAGAAGAAAATACTATTTGCCTCCTGGCTCCTGTGCAAGATCCTCATCAAGTTCAGTGGCCACTCTATGGTTATTCCTGGCCCTGAAATACCTACAAGGTTGTGGCTTGGGCACTTCCACTTTTAAGATGCTACTTAGTCTTTTCTTAACTCCTGTGATTATTGATACTGCCTCTGATGAATTTTGTTACTGTCTTAATTATTAGGGGAACCTTAGGATCTCCTGAACTCACTGGGTTGCCTGGGTACTCCCTCTTGGAATACTCATTTAAAATCAGGAAAAAAATAAATAGAAAAGAAATAGTGGAAAGTGGGTGGGCAAATGTGACTGGCTGCCCTTCCCAATTCAGCAGTTTAAAGTAGCTCTCCCTATACAAAATCAATAAAAAAAGAAACTGATAGAATTGTTGGTACTTTTTGTATTAACACTCAGTTTCAGCCTGGGATCTACTGAATAATTGTTTCATTAGTCAATTAGAAGACTTTTTATTATCATATTATGCAGGAGACATAGAAGTAGTGCAAAGTTATGATTAGAAAAGTATATCTCTGGAAAAGGATATGAGCCAATTATATTGCAAGAATGACAGATAACTAGTATACTCCATTGCAATCTAGGAAGTGTGGGGAGACCTAGAAGATGTCCTCCCGCCTCAAAAGCAGTTTTCAATAGTAGAATGAGATCCCAAGATCCCTTTAAGAATAAAAGAAGTCAACCTGGAGGGAATTCTCTGGTAGAATATTTAAGTGCTCTGTCCATGTCTCTCTGCTGTTCTATGGTTTTATACTACTTGAATGGAAGCATAGATCACATGCTTGCAGATTATGTGTTCCTTGGCTAAAATGTTGGGTGACAGTTCACTTCTTGATAATTTAAAATGTTAAATTAAATCAAATTAAAAAAAGATTAATATAAATGCTCTCAGATTCCAAAAATCAGCTATAAATATCAAATGATGGAGTTATGACTAGAGAAAAAAGCATGTCAAAAAATAAAAAGTCACAAAAATTGTTATTCTGGTTCACATAAAGAAAGTTACAGTGTCCAAAATAGAACAAATAATGTTTTCCCTATAATTCATCCTGGTTAAGCTATATCTGGAGTGCCATGTTCAAATCCCGGGACCGTATCTTTGGAAAGACATAAACATTAAAGCATATCCAAAAGAGGAATATGGATTACTGAACAACTTGCTCAGTACAAGGAAGAGCTGGGACGTTTAGCCTAGTGAAGAGAAGGCCAAGAGGAGACATGACATTTAGATCTCTAAACATTTGCAGGACTTTTTTGTAGATAATGCTTTTGATTTGTGCAGCTTGACTCTAGAGAGCAATACTAGGTGTAATGAGTTGACAGTGTAAAAAGGAAAATTTCCCCTCAGTTTAAGGCAAAACTTCCTAACAGTTCATGCAGTACTATCCAAATATAAAATGGACAATGGGCTTCCTCCACTTCAGGGAGGGGGGTGGAAGTGGGAATGGGGGGAGTCTTTTAACAGAGCCTGGATGATCTCGTTAGGGATACAGTAGAAATTAAAAGAAACCCACATAGAAAGGCCCCCACCAGAAGGAGTGGTAATCACTAGGAAATAAGAGTTGTATTGGTTGGATGCCTCTTTTATATTAGAACAAGTTTTAAGTCAGAAATAGGTGGACTTAAAGATCTCTGAGTTTTTTTCTAGTTCTTGTGATTATGTAATTTCTGCCTTCAAACACAGCAATGTTAAAAATGTTGAACTGTATAGGATGAAAAGCATATCCCTTTAATACTCCATTAGAGACCTCTCCTAGGTGGAAATTGATCCATTAAAAACCACCACTTGGGACTAGTTACTCATACTGTTTTGAACCTACCAGTATTATTTAAACTTTCTCCATCTTGCCTACAAGGCCAAACATGATTTTTTTTTTCCCCTCAAAAGTCTTATACACATAGTTTGTCTCTGGCATTATATGGATCTAGTCTAGTAACCCAATCTAATTCAATTAGTATGGTATGAACTTTCTTGGTGAATCTATGACAGCACAATAATTCCTCTTTCCCTAAGTGCTTATAAATCATTCCTTTATTAATATGTCTGAGAATTGTGGCAGGAATTGAAATCTAGTTCAATGACCTAGGGTTCAACAATGTAACTTCTTTTTTTCTTAAAAATAAGAATGATACTTCCCCACCCTTAGCTCTGAAGCATCTTATCACAATTTTTATTTTTCCAATTTTTTGGGGCAGATATAAGGTTATATGACTAGTAAGTGCCTAACTCAAATTTGAATTCAGGTCTTCCTGACTCCATGCTCAGTACTCTATCCACTTTGCCATCTCATTGCCCTCTTCTCCATGTTCTATAATTTATAGAGAAGGTGCCAATATATATTGGCAGAAAGAGAATTCCCTCAATCTGGGAATTCCCTACACCAAATGTAATCACAAATTCATCTCTAGTGCTATTCTTGCTGATTAGGTACCAATCTTTGTTTCTTCACTGATGAAAGGCTGCAGGCACTAGAAGTGCCCTCTGAAACTGGAACCCTAGAACAATTTCTTAGCCACCCCTAAGACCTCCTGATTCTCCTGAATTCATCAAAATGAATCCACAAGGGCATGTGGTGGAAGGGTGGTGAGATGGAAAGTAATAAAATCTATTGTTTGTTTTTTGCCTTTTAAAAGAATTTATTATTTGTCATAATCCATACTGTGGCTTCTTTGCTTTACTGTCATGCTAGGTTAAACTCAGCTATGCTTAAGCCCAATCTAAGGAGGAGTGGGATAGGTTGGGCAGAAAGCACTAATTGCTCTGTAAAATCATCCTTGTTACAGTTAACTTGTCACTGGAACATGGGTGCAAGCCAAATCCCTTAATTGGGCTTTAACTTTAGGGTCTTTGGGAACTTTTTTTTTTTTTAAACAAGTTTTTTGTTATGTCATGTAAGATCCCTGCTTTAGTGAATGGTACTATTACCATATCCTTGTGTAGTCTCATGTCTATTCAGCATCAGAGTTTGTGTCTGTTTGTTTTAGGGCTTTATAGTTTTCATAGGCTGGTTTCATCTTTTTTTCAGCTTTCTGCATGTTGGGAAGCATCCTATTGCTAACCACTTGCAAGCAAGCATGGGCTGTCGCTGGCATCTGTATGTTTTCCTTTGGTCTTGCTACAGAGGTATTTGGAAATAGGAATATAGTCTTAAAACCACCTATAATTCTGTTCAAGGCTTTAGGAAGTGGTGGGGAGGAAAACTCATGGTTGATGAAGCAATAGATAACCTCAATTCCATCAGTCAACAAGCATTTATTAAGTGTTTCTAGATGGCAAGGGACTATGTCAGGTCCTGGAAATATAGAGACAAACGAGAAATAATCCCTGGCCTTAAAGAATATCCATTCTATAAGGAAAGAGAAACATTTCCTAGAGACCATTCAAGCATTCCTCTCATTATATCTGTTCCTGGTTGGAAGGTTGGCTGAAGAAAGGGGAGAAGGGTGAGTTACATTCCTCCTGTCTTATAGACAGAAAGACTATTTCATTCATTTATTCATTTGTCAAGCATTTATTTGCCATTTTGCTGCTATGGAAACTTCCTTGAAAGCATGTATCTACTAATTTAATAGCAAAATGGCTGTTTAATTTTAAGGACCCTTAATTTTAGACATGAGACTAAAGTTTATTATAATTTCTAAGTTCACAGCATCTTTAGTGTCCCAGTAATTTTTTTTACAACATTTCTAGATCTCCTCAGACTCCAAACCTAACAATTCTATTCATTAAGTATTTAGTTCCAAACAAGTATTTATGTTCTAACAACTTAGGGGCTCTTTGAAAAAATAATACATATAAATTAAAAGAAAAATAATATTTTTATATCATTCTTAAATAATCATCATTACTTACTAATGAACTACATGCATACACCTGTTGGTTATGATACCACTTCTCAAACTTTGGGGTCAGAATGAACACTGTGATTTTTGCACAGTATTTGCTTTTTATCATTATAACTATTGAATATTCAGTGTGACAAAGTTATGATGTCATAAATGAAAAAGTTGGAGAAATTAGTTGTAGCTAAAAATCACAAGTAAAAAAACTTCCCTATTCAAGAACAGTTTTGAAAAGAATGAATAAGATCTAATGTTGAAACTGTGAATTACCTTGAACTATTGGTTCATAAGGGTTCTAACAGATTTGACTATTATTGTGTTTCCCTTGAAAATTAAAATATGCTGGCATCCTTGTGAGCTCATTATCTTGCCTTAGTTGGAGAACTATGCCATTTTTCAGGGGGAAAAACTATCAGTATGTTTTTACTGGCCTAATTGTGGGGAAATGTGAAGAATTGGCTTTTGGTCTAGGGAGCTCCCTATTATCTATAGCTACTCTGGCCTATATCTTTCTTTAGTTTTCCCTCGACTATGGCGAGAATTTTTTAGCACTGCCCTTCTCCATGAGGAAAAAAAAAAAGAATTATTTTAAGTCACATCAATGTAGAAATTAAGCTTCCCAGACTATACCATCGCAATAACTTAAATCCCCGTCAAAACAAAAATCTGAATAATTATATGACCATTCATTCTTTTCCACTTTTTATATGCCTGTGGAGACTAGTTGATGCTGTCAAAAAGGTAACATAGGAACTCCATGGCTGTCTTACAACCTAGTGTTTTTTTTTGTTTTTGTTTTTGTTTTTGTTTTTTATGTCCAAAGTGTTTCTCCCTCCCCTAGGGAATTGCCAAGCTCACCAAAGAAGAAACTGTTTGTAATTAATTCTCCCTGTCTGTATTTCCTTCCACCAAAAAAAAAAAGAGTTTTTCGGGGGAAAGTATAACATAGCAGGCAGTTGCTAGTTGGATAAATCAGTGAAACAGGATAAGATTAGGCCTTCTCCTCTTGATCCCCGAAGAATAGCACATTGTGGGCTCCTGGCGGAAGCTCTTTTTACCCAGTGTTTGAGTACTGTCATCATTCCATTCTAAAGGTTTTTGTTTTTTTTTTTTCTTACTGTCCCTTGTTTGCATGGAAAAATGTTCCAATCTTTGCAGCGGTCTTCTGAGACTGAGCAGGTGATGACAAGTATGCTTGTTCCACTGTCACTGGATATCTCAGGACTCCACAGCCAGGAAGAAAAAAATTGATTAACTTTGCCTTCAGGTTTCCTTTCTCTGGTTGCTTTGACAAAAGTGTTGAGTTCCTTTTGTTGTGTCCCAGCAAATCAAATCATTTGGAGATTGAGAGGAAAGATTTCATCAAAATGGAATGAACTCAAGTCATGTTTCATGACACTCCGATCCTTCCCTTTTTGCCTGATACCCACCTCCTGCCATGGAGACTTAATCTGCAGAGTCTAGATTTCCATGTTCTACACAAAAGGGCCATAGTTAGAGGTTCCAAGGCAGCTGGTTGGGGAGGGGGTGTTAACCCTCAGAATGAGCGCTCACTGATATTGTGCTCATCTGTTCCATGTGTGGCAAGGCCCACGTAATATGACTCATTCCATGGTTGTCCTGTTCTAATTGGTATTGCATTGACATCACACTTCATTCAAACTGGGTCAGTGCAACAATATATGCACTGTTCAATTTCCATACTTCCAGCCCTGACCTCTCTCCTAAATTCTAGTCCTCTAGTCCTGTCTTCTGGACATCACCACTGAGCTGTCCTATTAATACTGCAAAGTCAACATGCTCAAAACTGAACTCCTTATTTTCTATAACAAATTTACACTTCCTCTTAATTTCCCTATTTCTGAAACTTGGTTCTTTTCAGTGGTTCAGTGAACCAAGGCAATCCTAATAAACTTTGGATAGAAAATGCCATCTGCATCCAGAAAGAGAACTATGGAGATTGAATGTAAATGAACACATGCTATGTTCACTTCTTTTTTCTGTTTCTTTTTCTCTCATGTTTCCCCCCTTTTTTTCCTGATTTTTCTCTCCCAACATGATTCATAAAGAAATGTATACTTAAAAAGTTTATATATATATACATATATATATATACGTATATATATATATATAACCAGAAAAACAAACAAACAAAAACCTTCCCCATTTCTGTTTACGGAATTCCCAGGCACCTAGCCTTCCATTTCCTCCTCTCCTTCACTACCTCACATCTATGTAAATATCTTCAAAATATGCTGTCTTGCTAATTCTATTGTCATGCAATTTTCTACATCTATATTTATTTATCCATTCCAATTGCCATCACTCTATTTCAGATGCCAATAATTCATCTGGACTTAAGTAAGAGCTTTCTAATTTCTTTTCTTTTCTCTAGTCTCTTCTCACTGGAATGGACAAGATATCTAAATTCCATAATCTATGTTTACCCCATGGGACATTAATAATGTATTTGTAAAAGATATGTTACATGCCTTGCTTGCTCGCATCCTCATTTAGGAGGATGAATGTCAGAAGGGAGTGGCAGACACACTAGAATGGAAAAAAAGTATAGAATTTAGGCATGTGACAAGAAATAAAAAAGTATCTGCAGGTAATTGGGAGAAGGGTTGCCACCAGTTGACTCCTGCCCCTTTTTTTCCTCTCTTCCCCATTTAAATTTATTTTTTAAAAAGCAGTAGCACTTAGTTTCTGGTGTTGAAATATTAACTTGGTTGTTTGCCAGTACTCATGCAAATGTAGTCCTTTCTACACACTTCTGCAGACCAATGAGTTTCTTGAAGGAGGAAACTGTCTGTCACAACTGCCAGGGATTTATTAGAAGGGAATGAAATCTTGTGGCAGCATAATGTTATTTTTGTTGTTATTGTGGGGGAAAATTAAGCATATAGTTAATTCCTTCTACATTGCGGGAGTTAGAGGTATGACATCCACGTAATATGAAAAATGTGTGTAAAATGTTTGACCTTCTCTTCTTGCCAGAGAAGTCTGAATGATTATGGTATTAAAAGATAAAATATATTGATATTATATAATACTATACATATATTTTATGCATTTTTGAGTTTCTAAACTTTTTCTGTCATCTGCTAGCTTTTTTGTGTAGTGTGCAATTTCTACAAAATTCCTCAAAAAATCCTATTATATGTGTGTGTATGTATTTGCTGAGGCAATTGGAGTTAAGTGACTTGCCCAGGGTCACAAAGCTAGACAGTGCTGAGTGTCTGAGACCAGATTTGAACTCAGGTCCTCCTGACTTCAGAGCTGGTGCTTTATCCACTGCTCCACTTAGCTGCCCCCCTATTTTATATTCTTATGCTGACCAGTGATATGTTAAAATCAGGATGGAGAAAGTTATCATGTGAAAAGAATAATTATAATTTAATATGATAGCACCTTCCTTACCTTTGTCCGCTTCTGAAATTCCTCTTACTCTATTTTTTACATTTTAGTTCTTTATTGCACTGTTTTTTAAAATCCCTATGACTATCCCACTCTTCCCTCACACATCTTCCCATCATCAAATAATCAGAGCCCTCCTCTGTTATAAATAAGTAGCATCAAATCAAAGACCATCTTCAGAGGATGTGCATAGTGTGGTTCAGAACTCTTTGCACATGGTTAGTGTTATCTTGTAAAGTAACACTTATTTATATTTACAAATGGAGAATAAACAAAGTTTTTAATATTTTTCACTGCTCATCTGGCACAAATTATTACTTGTCCTGAGTAAGTAGCAAAATAGATACACTATTTGCATAGCTGCCTTTTTGCTAATGTGAATTGATACCAAATGGTAAAGATTTTCTTTCTCAAACTTCAATTCCAAATTTCACTATAACTTAGGGTACAAAAGAGGGTGGACAGCTCAAGATCACACTTACACCATATATATATATATATGTATATATATATATGATATATATATAAACCAGATTATAAGGCCTGGATCAAAAAAAAAAATCCCCAAGTTAGATCCTCATCAGAATTCTTTTCACAGATACACACTCCTCCACCCTTGCCATGTCCAATGCTCCCTTATCTGGTTACTCTTTGGTCATTTACTTGTAAAGTTCCAGCCATGTACAGTGTATAGGAAGCAAACATGCATTAATTTATTAAGGCACCATGGGCCAAGCTGAATCTTCAGATATCCGGATCCTGTCTTCAAAAATAAAAGTCAAAAGTTTTGTTCTGATCCAATTATGCAGCTGAACTAAGGAGTGGAATATTTGGATAATCGGTGGATTACCATCAGTCAGTCAAGGCTAGGCATGCACCAGGTGTTGCCCAACCAGGAATTTTACCAGGTGGGAGCAGCCCAACATGATACAGAAAAAAAGGCTGATTGACAGATAACTGATAAAAGAGGAGAAAGCATAAGAGGATGCTTTAAGAAATGAGCAAGGCAAGAGAGGCTGGAAAGATTCTTGCACATATTCTTGCACAGAGTATGAAGAATACAAATCAAACAGCATATGCTGCCTATTGGGACCTTTACTTTTAGAGTCAATGACTTGGGTACTTTTTGTTACAGGGCTGTGGCAACATGAATAAGCCTTTAGTAAACTAGGCAAATTATTCCTCTAAATGAGGATAATGTACAGGGAGCAATATGCAAAGCTGGAACCAGCAACTTTGGCAACCCGGCAAGTTTTTAAACTTGCCTGGGGTGAGCAGCATGAAATGCACCTTCAAATCAACAACTTAAGGCAGATTCGGTTGAGTGTGTATCAGAAGACAGGAGACTGAAGCCCTGGAACATCATCCCCTCTGGGAAGATACCCTGGGAAAACAGGAGGCTGTTGCAAAGATAGTATGAAAGGATGTGGCATTTGGTGGGGCCGGGCTAGAGAAGAATTCACCAAGAGCATAGCTATTAAGGAAAGAAAGCCTATTATATGGTAGATTTCTATTATAAATTTTTGCTAACTAGAGATTAAAGTCATTTCTAGTTTCTGAAAGAATAGTGTTGTTATTATTATAGCCCTTTTAAAATTTGATGTTTTAGAATAAAAAATAGGTTCCTACATCCTTGTTATTTGCTTTTATGTTATGGGATATGGCAAGACGAGATGGAATGAATATTATATTGAGAATTGGAATGAATAATTTGATGAAAATCATGAGACATATACTCAGTCCTCAACTTTCACATTCCTAGAAAACGTCATGAAAGTAAAAAAAATATGGGAGTGTTGATACATTAAATAAATAGGAAAGAGAAAGATTAAGTTCTCATAATCACCACAAATTGTAATCTTCACTGGAGATTGCTGAAAATACACTTTTCTACATACAATTCTTTAGAACAAAACATTAATTCTGATAACATGCACTATTCCTAAAACAGTAATCATGAAATAAACTATAAAATACAATACATAAAATAAAATTGATAACATACAAAACATTTTCCCCTAGAATTCTGTGACCTTTTGTGCCAATATCTCAATTTAAAACAACTTTGATTTCAGATAATATTCACTTTTTACAACATATGAAACCTACAGTATTGTAAATACTGTTCAGCAAATAAATTAAAACTAAAATATGTTTTAACCTTAATCTTACTTTCCACTTTGTCAGATGGTAGTGTGAGGGCATTATACTATAAATTAAATTGTTACTGTTGTTGAATCTTGTCTGACAATTCATGACTTCATTTAGGTTTTTCTTGGCAAAGATTCTGCAGTAATTTTCCATTTCCTTCTCCAGGTCATTCTATAGAAGAGATTGAAGGCAAATAGAGTTAAGTGACTTGCCTAGGGTCACATAACTATTGTATCTGAAGCCAGATTTGAACTCATGAAGACTCAGCACTCTATTCACTTTTCCACCTGGCTGCCTCAAATATGATCTTGTACACTATACTGCTATAAACCTTCCCACTTTGGTCATCCTTTGAAAACCAAGGGAGAGGTTGTTGGATCTTTAGTCACTCTTGTAGGAAGATGCTGAGACTTGCAAGGTCTTGACATCATCTCTGACACTCAGACACACTGTCTCTATTGTGCATAGCCCTGAATATGCATGGTTGCCAACTCTAAAGTGAAAACTAAGATAATTAATAAAAATAGATCAAATGCTTGAAGTCCCAAAAGTTAAACGTGAATGCTGAAGATTGTTTTTCTAGTCCCAGCTCTATCTCCAGCCAGCCAAGACTTCTCTAAACATTCATTTCTTCATGTGTAAATAAAAAAAGATGATGAGACAGTATGACATAATGGAAATAGCTTTGGCTATAGATTCAGAGAATTTATTTTCTATATATCCACATGATCATTGGCCATATGATGTCTGGAGCATCATTTCTTCATCTGTAAAATGAGAAGTTTAGATTGGATTGCCTCTAAGATTCTTCATAGCTTGTGGTTATGGTCGTATAAACTGTATTGTCTCTTCAACTTTAAGAAAAATTTAATTCGGATGCAAAAAAGAGCAAAACAGTAATGGAAAATTAATTTCCTCTATATATCAATGAATTCTACTCCCTGTTCTTCAACTGTCCAAGTCAGAGCTTCCTCTTCCATTGGGCAAAAGACTTGTGATTTTGTTGGTGTGGAAAAGATTTTTATTAAAGCAGATGATGTCATTGATGACAACAGTGGATAAATCCCAGGAAGCTACTGGAGGTATTAGATAGGTTAAGTGATTTATTCAGGGTCACATCATCAGTAAATGTCAGGCAGAATTTAATCCCAGGTCTTTCTGACACTGAGCTATTAATCCACAAAGCTACTTCCTTCCCATCACAATTTAGACAATTATGAGGCAAAGTAACAATAGTAAAGAGTTTATCTTCTTGCTTAGCTAAGAGTGTTTGCAAACAGTCTTGAATGGGGCACCTGGTAAAACCAGATTGTCCAAAAAAAAAAAAAACCCAAACCAACAACCCCCCAAACAGGAAAAACAGGAAGGAGGTGAAAGTATTGAGCCCTCAAATCAATACCTTTTCAAAGAAAATTTTAGAACCAATTCTGGTTAGCTAGAGCCTGCTTATCCAGTTTGTGTCCACTCAGTTCCCTTCTTCTTATCCTCTCATCCCAGCCATTGTAACTGCTGACATTAAGACCACTTTACTGTTCCTAAGATCAACCAGAAGATGAGCAGGTAAAATAAAGATAACTAGAACAGGGAGTGGAGCATTAGTCAATCTAGAGGTTTGTGATAAAATTTTAATCAAAGTTAATCTCTTGATAAATTAGAAAATACAAGCCAAAGTGAGATTTGGATATGACTTGTAGTTTTCTATTTCCCAAGCTTATTCCCATTGTTCCTTGCTACAGTAACTGAAGCCAAATCTATAATCTTCTAGGGACGAGTGGGAGGTTGGCAGGGGTGGGCTGAAGTCAGCTAGAACTGGATTTCAAGAGCCCATTGTTAAATTTTCATAGGAGTGTTTACACCTTGGTAATTAGCAGAGGCTGCAAATCAGGACTTGATTTATTATTTTTGTTGATTGCCTAGGCTTAATAAAGTGATAAAGAAAATGTTATTGATGCAGATTAAACTTAAAATTTTGCTTGCATTTCACCAATTATCAAATATTTTCTGGCACATCGCTGGAAATCAGAGACAAGTGGAAAGGAGATATAAAAGGATGTTATAAATGATGCAAGCAGAAAAACATTGATAAATTAACTAAAATATGCCTGTTATACATTTGACCTATTTTCACATCAATAACAAGAACAAATTTAATGTGAGAAAGTCTGTTGGTCATCTACTAAGTTTTTGGAACTTGTTCTCTGAGAGGCTCTAGACCAGGATCTTTGATTAAATCAACTGCCTTGCCTTGCCCCTTCTAATCCTTCAAGGATGTCAGAGAATAAAACAAAGGCTAGGTATAGAAGAGATTCTTGTAAGAATATTCTTCCAATTTATCAGCTAGGTGGCACAGTGGATAATGTCTGTTCTGGAGTCAGGAGTCAGTGGATGCAGTGCAAATCTGGTCATTTAAATCCTAGGCCAAGCCTCATTTGGTCATTGTTTGGGTCCTGATTGTCTCAGATTGAATGAAAGTAGAAGTCGTTTCTGCTTTGCCCAGAAACCCTCAGGGTCTTCCCCTCCCAAATTTATTTATTTACTTATTTAGATTTTGGGTTTTTTGGACTAGAAGAAAGAGAAAATATTTTGCTTCAATTGCTACCTAACCTTGATCACTGAATGGGTACAGCCTCCATCAAACTGAAACCTGTTGAAGACCTTAATTTAAAAAGGCTGAGGTTTTCCATTGCATCCAGGGTCATCTCCAGTCATCCTGATCTAAACTGGCCACTGGAGCAGATATAGTCTGTGGGGGAAAAGTGAGGCAGGTGACCTTGCACAGCCCATCCTTTCTTAAATCTAGTTCACTTGCCTGTTAGAGCATCACCTCTTAGAGAACACCTAAGCCCTATTTCCCTCAGTATCAGTAAAACATGAATAATAATAGCACCTAACCCCCAGAGTTATTGTGAGGATTGAATAAGATAATAATGGGAAAGGGCTTGGCACAGTGCTTAAAGTGTAATAAGCACTATCTAAATGTTAGCTATTTATTATTGTTGTTGTTGTTGTTGTTGTTGTTGTTGTTAGCCAAATATTGTTTTCTAGAAAAGAGTTTTTAGCCTTAACTTCAAAATTGATGTCTAGAAAAGTGACCAGAAGAGAAATAAGGAAATTCATACAAAGGCAAGGGAGAAGGCTTATGGGAAAATCTGAGGTTGTAAACCATTTTACTGCTATTTTTCAGAAAGAAGAATTGAGAAATTTCCCAGAAAATTGAGAAATTTCCTTGCAGCATAAAAGAGGCAATCACAATCATTATAGTGACTGAAGGTATGTTTAAAGGCATCCATGGGGCAGCTAGCTGGCACAGGGGACAGAGCACGGGCCTTGAAGTCAGGAGGACATAGTTCAAATCTAGCCTTAGACACTAAACTCTTCCTAGTTGTGTGGCCCTGAGCAAGTCACTTAACCCTAATTGCCTCAGCAAAACAATAATAAAAATAAAGGAAATTGCTAATGCAAGAAAACATAGAAGTAAATAAATGGGACAGAACTATGAGGGCACAGACCAGTCTGATAAAAAGCAATTAGAGATGGATTATTTAATCCAAGTGAAGGTGCTAGGCCAATAAAGGATTATAGGATTGTATATTTAGAGCCTGGAGGAACTTCAGAGGCCATCTAGTCTAACCCTCTCATTCTTTTTTTTTTTTTAATTTTATTTTATTTGCATAACATATGTGTGGGTAATTCTTCAACAATAACCCTTACATAGCTTTCCGTTACAAATTTTTCCCCCCAACTCCCCACCCCTCCCCTAGATGGCAGGATATCCACTACATGTTAATTATGTTAAAATATTGGCAAATCGAATATATGTATACATATTTACAAACTTGTCATTGTTGTGCAAGAAAACTCTTATCTACACAAATGATATATCAGATAAAGGAAACACAATGTAAGCAAACATCAATCAAGGAGTATGAGAATGTTATGTTGTGGTCCACATTTCGCATCCCTCTCTCTGGGTGTATATGGCTTTCTTCAGTGAACAATTGGAGGTGGTTTGAAACATTTCATTGTTGAAGAGAGCCATGTCCATCAGAATTGATCGTCATATAGTACTGTTGTTGCCGTGTATAATGATCTCCTGGTTCTGCTCATTTCACTCAGCATCAGTTCATGTAAGTCTCTCCAAGCCTCTCTGAAATCATCTTGCTGGTCATTTCTTACAGAACAATAATATTCCATAA
>JAJPUD010000205.1:0-14988 GCA_023553655.1 Myrmecobius fasciatus | reverse complement strand
CTCTCTCTGGGTGTATATGGCTTTCTTCAGTGAACAATTGGAGGTGGTTTGAAACATTTCATTGTTGAAGAGAGCCATGTCCATCAGAATTGATCGTCATATAGTACTGTTGTTGCCGTGTATAATGATCTCCTGGTTCTGCTCATTTCACTCAGCATCAGTTCATGTAAGTCTCTCCAGGCCTCTCTGAAATCATCTTGCTGGTCATTTCTTACAGAACAATAATATTCCATAACATTCATATACCATAATTTATTCAGCCATTCTCCAATTGAAGGGCATCTATTCAATTTCCAGTTTCTAGCCACTACAAAAAGGGCTGCCACAAACATTCTTGCACATGTGGGGCCTTTTCCTTTCTTTATGATTTCTTTGGGATATAAGCCCAATAGAAATGCTGCTGGGTCAAAGGGTATGCACAGTTTGATAACTTTTTGAGCATAGCTCCAAATTGTTCTCCAGAATGGCTGTATCCGTTCACAGCTCCACCAACAATGCATCAGTGTCCCAGCCCTCCCACAACCCCTCCAACATTCATCATTAACTTTTCCTGTCATTTTAGCCAATCTGACAGGTGTGAAGTGGTATCTCAGGGTTGTCTTGATTTGCATTTCTCTGATCAATAGTGATTTGGAGCACCTTTTCATATGACTATAAATAGTTTTAATTTCATCCTCTGAAAATTGTCTGTTCATATCCTTTGACCATTTATTGATTGGAGAATGGCTTGAATTTTTATAAATATGAGACAATTCTCTATATATTTTAGAGATGAGACCTTTATCAGAACCCTTAAATGTAAAGATGATTTCCCAATTTATTGCTTCCCTCCTAATCTTGTCTGCATTGATTTTGTTTGTACAAAAACTTTTTAACTTAATATAGTCAAAGTTATCTATCTGGTTTTCAATTAAGAGTTCCAGTTCTTCTTTGGACATAAATTTATTCCATCTCCACAGGTCTGAGAGGTAAACTATATTATGTTCCTCTAACTTGTTTACAAAATCACTCTTTATATCCAGATCATGAACCCATTTAGATCTTATCTTGGTATGTGGTGTTAGATGTGGGTCAAGCCCTAATTTCTTCCACACTAGTTTCCAGTTTTCCCAGCAGTTTTTGTCAAATAGTGAATACTTATCCCAAAAGCTGGGGTCTTTGGGTTTATCAAAAACCAAATTGCTATAGTTATTGCCTAGTTTGTCTTGTGATTCTATCCTATTCCACTGATCGACTACTCTATTTCTTAGCCAGTACCAAATGGTTTTGATGACCGCTGCTTTATAATATAGTTTTAGATCTGGTACAGCAAGTCCACCATCTTCAGCCTTTTTTTTCATTAATCCCCTTGAAATTCTAGACCTTTTGTTTTTCCAAATGAACTTTGCTACTATCTTTTCTAGATCTGTAAGATAATTTCTTGGGAGTTTGATTGGTATGGCACTAAATAAGTAAATTAGTTTGGGTAGTATTGTCATTTTTATTATATTCGCTCGTCCTACCCATGAGCATTTTAAGTTTTTCCAATTGACTAGGTCTGATTTGATTTGTGTGGAAAGTGTTTTGTAATTTAGTTCATATAGTTCCTGACTATCCCTTGGCAGATAAATTCCCAAATATTTTATACTATCAACAGTTATTTTGAATGGAATTTCTTTTTGTATCTCTTGCTGCTGAACTTTATTGGTAATATATAAAAATGCTGATGATTTATGTGGATTTATTTTGTATCCTGCCACTTTGCTAAAGGTGTGAATTGTTTCTAGTAGTTTTTTAGTTGAGTCTCTAGGGTTCTCTAAGTATACCATCATGTCATCTGCAAAGAGTGATAATTTCAACCCTCTAATTCTTGCAGAAGAATAAACAGGGCCAGAGAGGTTGCTACTTTCTTAAGGTCATAGTGACACTGATGCATCAAAAATTTTGACTTTGATGTGAACAATAAGAATTTCATGGTGGGGAGAAAGGCAGTGGAAAGCATGCCAAAAAGGGACTGAAGATAGGACTAATCCTACATAAAATTATAAAGAAGGCCTAGTGTGAATTCAGGATTCCATCCCATAGAAGAACCCTTCAACTTTACAGAAATAACCTTATTTTCTGTTTTGGTGTAATGTAGTGGTATACCATATTTTTTCCAAATCACTCTCCTTTTAATAATTTAATTTAATAATTTAAGAGGCTGCCAGATTGGGAAAGAGAAAAATGAACTAGTTCATATTATTTTATAAATGACCAATATGGATTTCCCCCCCAAATTTATTATTTACTAATTTTTTTAAAAATTGATTCTCAAATTCCCTGTCTCTCCTATCCATTGAGAAGGCAAGGAATGTGATCTCAATTATACATGTGAAATAATGAAAGACATGTTTTCATATTAGACATGTAGCTCCCCCAAAGGGCAAGAAAAATAAAGTAAAAAATTATGTTACAATCTACACTCAAACTCCATCAATTACTTCCTTGGGTATGGATAACATTTTTTCATTATAAGTTCTTTAGAATTGTCTTGGATCATTATACTGATGAGAACAGCTAAGGCATTAACAGATATTGCTGTTACTATTTACAGAATATTCTCCTAGTTTTTCTTTCCATCAGTTCACTTTCCATCAGTTCAAATAAATCTTCCAAGGTTTTTCTAAATCGGCCTACTCAAAATGTTTGTGGCAGCCCTTCTTGTAGTGGCAAGAAACTGGAAACTGAATAGATGCCCATCAGTAGGCGAATGGCTGAACAAGTTATGGTATATGAATGTCATGGAATATTATTATTCTGTAAGAAATGACCAGTAGGATGATTTCAGAGAGGCCTGGAGAGACTTACATGATGCTAAGTGAAATGAGCAGAACTAGGAGATCATTATTCATGGCAACAAGACTATATGATGATCAGTTCTGATGGACATAGCTCTCTTCAACTCTGACGTGATTCAGACCAGTTTCAATGGTTGAGTGATGAAGAAAGCCATCTACTCCAGGAAAAGATGGAGCTCTTTAAGAATGGTCTAAATTGGGGGAAGAGTAAAAATATGAATTAAGATCCTCAGCTGAAAGTATGTATTATGGAAGTAAATGGGAAGTTAGGAAATGGTGAAGTCTCTAATCCAAGTAAAGGAGTTATATCTTCGAATATACATTCTATTATTTCTTAAAATATAAATGTGTTCCACTACATAGCTACTGGTCTTAATTAGTATAATATTGCTATGAAAGGCACCCTTCTGTTAGCAGCCTGATCTTGTCCTCAGACACCCTCACAGAATTCCCACAGGTATCAACAGCCATTGTTTAAGCATATCTGAGAGAACTTGGCTTTGGTACAAGACTGAAACCAGTTTTTCAGTGCCATGCACAGGATTCTCTTACATTCTCTTTGCTATGGCTGGTGTGCCAGCGTCAGGACTAGAATTAGGTCATTTTGAATGAATAAGTTTCAGTCTTCTATGGAGGGAAAAGTTCTTGATATGTTCAGGCTGCTCTGATGAGAACACTTTTTTTTTTTAACTTTCTCTCCATTCTTCAAAAACATTTTCTAAAGCTTTCTTTTATCCATTCAGCCAATCGATCGTGTAACCAAAGTATTCCTACCTATAAGCAGACCAGACAAAGGACAACTCCCAGAGAATTTCTAAGTAGTTTCAAAAATTTCTCTTTCTTTTCACTTTTCTAAATTCATGCATCTTCCTGAACATAGTTCAGAGCAAGTGAGAAGACTTTCAGTTTGTTTCTAAATATTTTAGGGGGTCTGGGTGGGAGCTAAAGAATATGTTTTAAAAATTCTATAATGTCAACATATTAAGCCCAGATGAATTTATCCTAGATGACTTAGAATCTGATCAATTGAACTGGAATAGACTGAGGTTTACCTTTGTTTGATAAAGCTTTCTTTTCAGAGAGGCATTTTAGTGTAGGGCTATTATATAATGCCTCCACTTACATCCAGAAAAAAACATGGTATAAATCCCACATTCATCACTCATTATGAGGATTTTTCTTGGTCTCCACTTCAACTTGGTAAAATGGGAAAAATAATTACACTATCACTTAGTTGCCTAATCAATAAACATTTATTAAGCACCTAGTATGTGCCAGCCACTGTGGTAAGCATTGGTCATATCCCTTGATCTCAAGGAGTTCACAGTCTAATTAGAGGAACAACATATACATGCAAAATAATCTTCAGAGAGAAGGCACTAGAATTAAGGAGGATTAGGAAACACTTGTTTTAGAAGACAGGATTTTTTTTTTTTGCTTTTTGCTGAGGCAATTGGGGTTAAGTGACTTGCCCAAAGTCACACAGCTAGGGAATGTTAAGTGTCTGAGACCAGATTTGAACTCAGGTCCTCCTGACTTCAGGGCTGGTACTCTATCCACTGAGCCACCTAGCTGCCCCTAGAAGACAGGATTTTTAAATTAGAACTTGGAGAAGGGAAACTGGGACTTTTTTTATCAGAGAAGTGAAGAGGGAGAATATTCCAAAGCATGGAGGACAACGAATAAAAATTGATGAACTTGGGAAAGTAAGGGAGGAAGATATAGCACAGGAACAAGGAGGCCAGTGTCACTACTGCATATACAGGTCAGGCATAAAGTATAAAAATACTGGTAAGATAGGAAAGGGTTGAGTGATAGAGGGCATTGCAGTTACCCCTTCCACAACATGACTTTCCCTGTCATGGTTTTAATGTATCGAGGATCAGCAGAGTTTTGTGGAAGACACAGACCTGTGAAGGCCAGCAGAAGATCCAAGGCCTATGACCAAATACTCTTTTTTTTTTTTTTTTTTGCTTTTTTTGCTGAGGCAATTGAGGTTAAGTGACTTGCCCAGGGTCACACAGCTAGGGAATGTTAAGTGTCCAAGACTAGATTTGAACTCAGGTCCTCCTGACTTCAGGGCTGGTGCTCTATCTACTGCGCCACCTAGCTGCCCCAAAATACTGTTTTTTAAATAACTTTTTTTCTTAAAGCTTTTTAATTTTCAAAATATATGTATGGATAATTTTTCAACATTAACCCTTGCAAAACCTTGTGTTTCAATCTCCCCCCCCCCTTCACCTCCTCCCCTAGATAGCAAGTAATCCATTATATTTTAAATATGGTAAAATATATGTTAAATCTAATATATACATACATATTTATGCAATTACCTTGTTGCACAAGAAAAATCAAATCAAAAAGAAAAAAATGAGAAAAAAATAAAATGCAAGCAAACAACAACAAAAAAAAAAGAGTAAAAATGCTATGTTGTCATCCATACTCAGTTTCCACAGTCGTCTCTCTGGATGTAAATGGCTCTTATCACAAGATCATTGGAACTGGCATGACCAAATACTCAACACAACTTTTACAATAAGGCACTTTAAACATCTTATAAAATAAAAAGAAAAAAAATCAGATTTCTCTGGTATAAAGGGAGAGCAAAAAATTTTACATGGATTTTCCAGATTACTAGGGCTTTGCATCCCTAACTGCCATGATGTGCAAGGGATAGCTGCAATTGCAAAATAGGGTTTTATATTTTATCCTGGGCTTAATGGGAGTGCCTAGAATTTACTAAGTAGTAAGTAGACATGGTCAAACCTAAGCTTTAGGAAGATTATTTTGACCACTGAATGGAAGATAGACTGGAATGGGGAGAAACTTAGAGTCCAGCCTCCTTGAAGGCTATTGTCACAGTCCAAGTCTGAGATGGTGGTACATGAAAGTGGTAGCAGTCAGATGAGAAGAGGGTATATATGTGAAATATATCAGGGGGAAAATTGGCTGTCTGTTATGGCATAGGGGTGAGAGAGAATGAGGAGTTGAGGTGAGCCTGGGTGGCTGGGAAGATAGTGGTACCCTCAATAGTTTCAGGAAAGTTAGGAATAGGGGAGGACTGGGGCTTCAGTTTTGTACATGCTGAGTTTAAGATACTTACAGGACATCAAGTTCAAGATGTCCTGTAGGTAGGTAGAGATTGCAGGTCAGAGATGTTAAAAGGATCAAACAAATAAAGGAGTAAAGTGCTTTTCAAACCTTAAAAGTATTATGTAAATGTCAGCTATTGTAGACAGTACAAATTACAAGGAAACTACTTAAAAGGAGGAAAAAAATCTTCTTTATCTAAACATTTTAAGAAGCATCTGTTTTTATAGGTGGCCCAAAGGACAGAGCCATGGGTTGAGAGTTAGGAAGACTTGAGTTCAAATCCAGTCTCAGATTGTTAGCAGCTATGTGATTCTGGATAAGTCATTTAATCCTGTTTGCCTCAGTTTCCTGATCAGTAAAATAATTTGGAGAAGAAAAAGGCAAACCACTTCTAGTATCTTTGCCAAGAAACACCAAATGGGGTCATGAACGACAATTTATTTATATGATTCTCAATGTGAATCCTTCTTAATTCTTCATTAAAGTAGGTCACTAAAACTTCCAGTGAAAATCACTTTCTTGCTTAAGTGCATTTGGTTGAAAGTATTATGATTACATTTTTAAACCTATAGTTTAAAATTTTCATGGCAAAAAAATTAATTTTTCTCAATTAGTCCAAATTAATGAGGTTATTCTACATCTTAATCTTATAAATGGGAGATTTGAAACATTCTAATCAATGTTTAATCTATAATATGGATGAAAGCAAAAATGATTCTTACCACCAGAGAAAGGAAGGATAACTAATACATTGGATGCCAATCTCAACAGACTCAAACTATGGATTGATATGAATAGGAGAAGTTTAATTGAGTCAGGTAAAAAGCATTGCACTTGAGTTAAAAAATTCAATTTTATAAATATCTTATGAAGAGAGGGTTATATAACATATTGGTGGTGGGCAACCTGGCTTTGTGTTTGTGTGTGTGTTTGTGTGTGTGTGTGTGTGTGTGTACTACAAACTGAAAGGGAGTCAAAGTTGTATCATTAAAAAGGCTAAGGAAATCGGTTTCTATTACCAGAGTATAGTGTCCAGAACAAATAATATTCCTTTTAATTGATCAGACTATGTATGAGAAGTTGTGTGGTTCAGTGAAAAGAATGCTGAATGTCATGTCAGAACAACTGGGCTCAATTCCAGCTTTGCCATTTTATATCCATATGACCTTGAATCAGTCATTTAACCTGTTTGCTCTTCTATAAATTGATATGGCCTGTAAGATCTTTTTAAATCGTATCATTTCCTTTTCCAGACACCTTATTTTATTTTTAAATTATTAATGAATTTTCTAAATTCATGGAACAAATATTTCTACTATATAGTAAAATAAAAAAAGATGATTGTACTTGAAACTACAAATCTATTATGTACAACTTGGTATTCCTTTTAAATATTTAATAAGGTTATAATGCAAATTTCCCCCCTCCTTTTTACTTTCCTCCCCTTACTTCTGCCCTCAAGACAGCTACCATTAGACACAATATATATGTAAAATTATTCTATACATAGTTCTATTTATCAGTTCTTTCTCTGGATGCAGAGTCTTTATTCATATGTACTTTATAGTTAATTTTGGTATTTATCATAAGTCAAAATTATTCACTCAAGGTAATTCTTAAAACAATATTGCTATTACTGTGTACGATATTCTCTTGGTTCTGCTCATTTTGTTCTTCATTATTCCATGCATTATTTCTAAGATAATTGTGCTTATCATTTACTATGTATATTATATATAAACATATCAATTATTAATCATATTATTATAGTATATTATCACATATATATAATATAATATACTAGTATTCCATCATAATCATGTACTACAACTTGTTCAGTCATTTTAGAATGAACATGCTAGGTCACACCCAGAAGAGCAGAGCCAGTTAGGAGAGGTAAGATTTGAGACTAAGCCAAAAGGCTTAATTGAAGGAAATAATATTTTGAATGAAGAAGAAAAAATTTATTGTAATGGGGGAGGAAGCAGTGGGGATTAAGGTGTATGGACAGAGACTTTAGGCATAGGGAGATGCTATCATGTTATCCAGCCAGGCAGTTGTATTTCTTTGAAGACAATGGTGCCATGTGAGATAAGAATGGCTTAAAGAGCCCCTGTCCATAGACATTCAGGAAGTATCTCAGAAATCAAACCCTTCATGGAAGATTAATGACTGTAGTGAATGAGTCAGGAGTCCTTACAGAAGCCAGGCTGCTGGGTGGTGGGTTTGGGGGAAGGTAAATTAGCTATGATTGTGAAGAAAGGAAGAGCAGACTAATTATAAGCTCTAGGTTTGCTCTTTTGTCTTTAGGGGCATCCCAGTCTTCATTCTATTTTGATTGGACAAGTGGAGTAAAGATGATTTGCTACCATATTTGGAAGCTTTTGCCAATTGCATACAAACACAGAATTAGGTTCCTGGAGCTAGAAGAGTACTTAGCCATTACTTAATTTAATCATTATATTTTATTGATTAGGAAACTTCTAGACTACTAACTATACTAAGAATAGTTTAGAAATTGGAGTCTTAAGGTCTGGATTGTAGTCTGGGTGCTGCCATTCATTTTTTCTGTGATTTTGGACAAGACACCCAAGTTCTGCTGAATTCAATTTAACACAACTATAAAATCTCAGTTCTATCCCTTACAGGTTTCTCTTTTTTCACCGCTTTCACTGCACTCTCTAAAATCTCTTTTCTTCCCTCTCTCTTTATGTCTTGTGGTACCCACAAAGACCTGGGTCACCTCAGAAGGCATTGTATCCTTAGAAATTTTCTGTAGTGTAGAGTTAACATTGTTTTATTCACCCCTCTAACCCACTGGACCCAGAGGAGGGGTAGGCATCCTCCTTACTTCACACTGCCATTTCCTGACCTTAGCTCATCCTCTATTGCTACTTCCTCACTCCTTTGAGATTCGCTTCATCCAGATATGTCGTCCCATTGACATCCAAGTGCCATTTATTCACAGGATCCAGGTCATTCTCCCTCCTTTCTCAAGGCATTCAACATCTAAGTCTTCTTCAACTCCAACTTTTGTTCTTTTTCTTAGGGAATTTAATATACATGCTGTTTTACCTTCTTACACTGTACATCTCCAGAACCTTTCCATTCTATTATCACCAAACTTCCTTTCTTCTTGGACTCTTCCTTCTAGTACTTTTTTTGACTACTCACATTCTTAAAAACTTGGCTCCCCTTAGAAGTCACTGCATGCTCATTTTCTGAGTTCATGAGACGTGTCATTCCTCATGACCTAAATCTACTTCACAGCCACACACAGGGATGATTATCTACTTAATCTTCCCATCCCACAAGTGTTCTATTTCCATGTTTAAAAAATCTGAAATCCCTCCCTTCCATATCTCTCAGTGCCTCCTTCCTTTTTAACCCATTCAACATCACAAGAAAATCCTGTATTCAGATTCTTTCTCTTTTTTTTGGAGATACCTAGATACTTAAGCTGAATGAAGTATGCCATTCTTACCTTCCATCACTGATGATTTCTCCTTCTCCAAATGATATTCCTTGTAATAAAATCAAAGTATGAAGGGGCTGCTTCTGAGACCCATTTTCTCCTCCTTTGTAAAATCCTAAATCACTAATACCAACTCCACAGATAGAATAATGGCATAATTGCAACCAAAATAAATAAAAAGTTCTACAGCAAGATGCTGTAAGCCACATTCAGTATTTTTAAGGCAAAAATACGTTAGTTTGTGAGATTCAAATCAATCAGTCATCACCCTCTTTAAAAGAAAAGCTTTATTTTAAAGAATATATTTTCTTAGTTTAGTGTCAGGAAATAAAATATCAGGACTAAGATCCTATATAGTCTTACAAAAATGTTACAGTTTGAGACCTAAAAGTTATTTTAAAAGGAAAACCTTTCTTTGCTGACCCTAAAGAGATATCTCTACCTCTGCATGACATTCTCTGCCAGTCTTCAGTGGAAAGGATGTCTACAAAAAGAAGCATTCATTTTTCTTTAGAAGTTTTATTTTCTTGTTTCAAACCACCTCCAATTGTTCACTGAAGAAAGCCATATACACCCAGAGAGAGGGATGTGAAATGTGGACCACAACATAACATTCTCATACTCCTTGATTGATGTTTGCTTACATTGTGTTTCCTTTATCTGATATATCGTTTGTGTAGATAAGATTTTTCTTGCACAACAATGATAAGTTTGGAAATATGTATACATATATTTGATTTGCCAATATTTTAACATAATTAACATGTAGTGGATATCCTGCCATCTAGGGGAGGGGTGGGGAGTTGGGGGGAAAATTTGTAACGGAAAGCTATGTAAGGGTTATTGTTGAAGAATTACCCACACATATGTTATACAAATTAAAAAAAAGAATAATCATAAAAAAGAAGTTTTATTTTCTGACCTTCCCATTAAGTTTCTTCCTTTCTATTTTTCCTTTCTTTTCACCTGTATCTTTCCTAATAGTGTTTGTGTTTATTTAGTTATACAATATTTAAATTCTATGCAAGATGAACAGAAAAAAGGCTTTAGGAATTAAGAGTAGAAGGGTACTTAATTCAATACAAGGAAACAATAAGAGGATGGAGAGAAAGGATACAATTCAGGGGCAGGGGGAACCAAAGAACTAATTTATTGAAATGATAGGGTAAAAAATATTTTCCAAATGAATCCCAAATGGTTAACCTACAGCAAAGACAGTTGCTAACAATTGAAGGAATATTAGAAGCCGCCTAAGAGATCACAAAATTTCACATTTCCATATAGGATTGTCTGAAGAAGGAATAAAAACTTCTTTAGGGTTTTGGAAATCTCCTAAAAACTGAAGACAAGAACTGGAAATGGAAAGAAATGGAAATGGAAATGGAAAGCTTGCTAGTCCTTGGCATTAATATATCTGAAGAACTATGAGTTTCTATAAATATGTATCCCTGGATCTTCTCAATTTCCAGCATTTAATAAATATTATTTAGAGAGAATCCTTCTGCTTTTACTTCTCTTTCTCATATTTCCTTTCTTCTATGTGTCAATAGTATCCTTGAAAGCCTGTGTTAATAGCTTTCTGTACTGTTTTAGTTTTCTTACCGTAAACCAATTTAGGAGAGGACTAAAGGAAGAGATGGGGATATTTCTAAAGTGGAAGAGGAAGATAATTTCTATTTCATAAATGGAGAGAGGTTAAGGACTTTCCAGAGGTTACATATCAAGGGATTAAAATTGAACACAGCCATAATATACCCCATTGCTGGCCATTTTTGTTGGTAAATATTAGCCAGTTGGAAGGGGTTTTATCATGTGTACAGCTGACCTTCATTGAGGACATCATAGAAAAGTTCTAATTAAGTGCTTTCCAAATCACAGAACAATAGAACATTGATACATGACTGGCTTGTCTTGTCCTTCTGCCTTTTAACTTTGTCAGGATCATTGTCTTACTCTTCCTAGGATTTTGTAAACAATGTTTTTGAAACCACACCAAAAATAGACTCATTACTTTCAGTTTCCATAAGAGATTAGATCTTCCTTTTTTTCAAGCTTTTATAGAATACAAAATTAAGAATATTCTAAAATCTGTAAATTGAAAGTTTCTTAAATCTCCATCAACAAGGCATACTTGTTGCCTTTAAACATCAAATATATGATTGTAAATTCTTCCTCTATGCTGTGCCAGTGGATTTTAAGTCATGAATACTGACGGCAAAACTACTTAGATCACATATACCTTGTCTAGCAATAAGTCAAAAGAAACAGACTTTTTTATAATGCCATCCAAGGATCTTTTATTCTTCCCTTTATTTTCTCGGTGAGATGTTTACAATACTGGAACTGAAACTAATCAGTGATTGTATGAATCTATCTTATTAGCCCCAAACTGGATATTATTAATATCCCAGTTCAGCTCCTGACAAATAGGCACTCTTCAGGAGGTACAATTAACATAATGAATATGCATGAGACCAACCAAAAGTAGAGGGTTTATTTATTTTCATCAATTCATAGCTCATTAGTGTTAACTAAATTCTCTTCCTACCAATTGATAATGAATGTCCTAGGATTGGGTATTCTTCTGACCTGGAAAGCAAAATTCAAAGATCAAAGAAACATGGGAATTTATGGACCAAATTTAAGCTTGAATTTTGGACCAAACTTAAGCCCCATACTATTCCATCTTTTGCTTGAATCCTGCATATCCAGAACTAATTTTTAAAGGATCACAAACTATAATTTATATTTATATTTAAACATTTCAACTAGAGACATGTATGGAGAATGGACCAAATGTACCTGGTATACCCAGTGTTATCAGCAAACTATATACTATATATAGTATAACTATATATCAGTTATACAGCTGACAGTTTCTCTAGTGGAAATATTTCCCATTTTTTGAAAAGAAGAGAAATAAATAGTATTAATGTCTAGTCCAAATTGTACCAACATAAAGACCTCAACTTTTATGCATATTTATAATTGGTTTGCCCCTCAAAATGGATATGCTTTATGGTAGATATGCCACGACCTTAATTAAGACTTTTATTACTTTTCACCTTGACCATTGCAGTAGGCTACAAATTGGTCTTCCTGCCTCAAATCTCTTTTCCCCTCTAACCCATCTTTCATATAGCCACCAAAGTATTATATTACTAAACTATCTCACTATGTCATTTTCTTATTAAATAAACTTCAACAGCTTACTCAATAATCAATCAAGGAGCATTTTTTTATTAAAGCTTTTTTATTTTCAAAACATAATAATCCAAAAACTGCTGGGAAAATTGGAAACTAGTGTGGAAGAAATTAGGGCTTGACCCATACCTAACACCACATACCAAGATAAGATCTAAATGGGTTCAAGATCTAGATATAAAGAGTGATTTTGTAAGCAAATTAGAGGAACGTAATATAGTTTACCTCTCAGACCTGTGGAGATGGAATAAATTTATGTCCAAAAAAGATCTGGAACTCTTAATTGAACACCAGATAGATAATTTTGATTATCTTATGTTAAAAAGTTTCTGTACAAATAAAACTAATGCAGACAAGATTAGGAGGGAAGCATCAAACTGGGAAATCATCTTTACATTTAATGGTTCTGATAAAGGCCTCATTTCTAAAATATATAGAGAATTGTCTTATATATATAAGAATTCAAGCCACTCTTTAATAGATAAGTGGTCAAGGGATATGAACAGACAATTTTCAGATGATGAAATTAAAACCATCTCTAGTCATATGAAAAGTTGCTCCAAATCACTATTGATCAGAGAAATGCAAATGAAGACAACTCTGAGGTACCACTACACACCTGTCAGATTGGCTAAGATGACAGGAAAAGATAATGATGAATGTTGGAGGGGATGTGGGAAAGCTGGGACACTGATCCATTATTGGTGGAACTGTGAACGGATCCAGCCATTCTGGAGACCAATTTGGAGCTGTGCTCAAAAAGTTATCAAACTGTGCATACTCTTTGACCCAGCAGTGTTTCTACTGGGCTTATATCCCAAAGAGATCTTAGAGGAGGGAAAGGGACCCACCTGTGCAAGAATGTTTGTGGCAGCCCTTTTTGTGTGGCAAGAAACTGGAAACTGAATGGATGCCCATCAATTGGAGAGTGGCTGAATAAATTATGGTATATGAATGTTATGGAATATTATTGTTCTGTAAGAAACGACCAGCAGGACGATTTCAGAGAGGCCTGGAGAGACTTGCATGAACTGATGCTGAGTGAAACGAGCAGAACCAGGAAATCATTATACACAGCAACAACAGTATTACATGATGATCAATTCTGATGGACATGGCTCTCTGCAAGAAAGAATTGTCTCAAACCAGTTCCAATGTTCACTGAAGAAAACCATATACACCCAGAGAGAGGGATATGAAATATGGACCACAACATAACATTTTCATGCTCTCTATTGATGTTTGCTTGCATTGTGTTGCCTTTCTCTGATTTTCTTTTTTTCTTGTAGATAGGATTTTTCTTGCACAACTTGTCAAGTATTTCAACATTATTAACATGTAGTGGACTTCCTGCCATCTAGGGGAGGGGAGGGGACTGGGGGTAAAAGTTGTAATGGAAAGCTTTGTAAAGATCAATGCTGGGGAACTACCTATACATATGTTATACAAATAAAAAGCTTTAATAAAAAAATAATAATCCAATATATGTTAGACATGCAATTCTTCTACACAATTATCATGCTGTATAAAAAAATCAGATCAAAAAGGGAAAAGATGAGAAAGAAAACAAAATGCAAGCAAGCATTCACAGAAAGCATGAAAATGCTATGTTGTGATCCCCACTCAATTCCCTCAGGTCTCTCTCTGGATGTATATGACTATCTTCATCGCTGAACAATAGGAACTGGTTTGAATCACATCATTGTTGAAGAGAACCATGTCCATCAGAATTGATGATCGTATAGTCTTGTTGCTGTGCATGATGATCTCCTGGTTCTGCTCATTTCATTCAGCATCAGTTCATGCAAGTCTCTCCAGGCATCTCTGAAATCATCCTGCTGGTTGTTTCTTATAGAACAATAATATTCCATGACATTCATATACCATAATTTATTCAGCCATTCTCCAATTGATGGGCATCCATTCAGTTTCCAGTTTCTAGCCACTACAAAAAGGGCTCCCACAAACATTCTTGCACATGGGATCTCTTTCCCTGTTTTATGATCTCTTTTACAAGCCCAGTAGAAACACTGCTGGATCAAAGGGTACACACAGTTTGATAGCCCTTGGGCATGGTTAGGAGCATTTTTAAACTACTATTATGTGTCAGACATTGTGTCTTGTGCTGGGGATACAAAGAAAGGCAAACAAACAAATAAACAAATAAACAAACAAACAAACAAAAATCCCTGCTTTCAAAGAGCTCACATACAAACAACTATGTAGAAATAAGCTACATACAGGATAAAATGAGAGTAATTTTAGATGGAAGGCTTTAAGAGCAAAAGGATTAGAAAAGCCTTCTTTTAATTTATTTTTTTATTAAAGCTTTTTATTTTTAAAGCATATGCATAGATAATTTTCAACATTCACTCTTGCAAAACCTTGTGTTCTAAA